>JACSZP010017402.1:0-19786 GCA_016161895.1 Pinna nobilis | reverse complement strand
TCTATCTATCTATCTATCGGTCTATCTATCTATCTATCTATCTATCTATCATTTTCTTTCTCACCTGTCTATCCTCAAAATTCTGTAACAAAAACATATTGTGACATTTTTTAAAAATTTAATATTAGGTTATATCTTTCTGGATTTGCAGTACAAGAAAAATGTCTTGAAATGTTAAATGTTTTGTCACTTATTTTGAGGTATCATTGTGATCATTTGTCACCTACCAAACTTCATTCATATGTTGCAAGTGAATTTTTTTTTCAATTTTTAATATTGTTTACCTTTCACTATTTTTTTTCATTCTGTTTATTTGGTTCAACATTATCCCTCCTTCCTCAGAACATGTCACTCTTATTTTATCATTTATTCGTTTTTTTTAGTTATTTGTAGATTTTAATTGTAAATTTATGTTTTTTCTGTTTTCTAATTTGTTTGTTTTTTTTACTTTATTTCTTCTTTACCTTTTCTTTACTTTATTTGTTCTTTACTTTATTTTTTCTTTACTTTTTCTTTATTTTATTTCTTCTTTACTTTATTTCTTCTTTACTTTATTTTTTCTTCACTTGATTTTTTCTTTACTTTATTTTTTCTTTACTTCACTTTTTCTTTACTTTATTTCTTCTTTAATTTATTTTTTCTTTAATATGTTTTCTTAACCTTATTTCTTTTTTTATTTATTTCTTATTTGAATTATTTGCTCTTCTTTTTTTCTTATCCACAATTCCAAGTAAAACATTCAAAACAATAATTAACAAAACAATTTTATTCTCTAACTCTTAGCATTAATTTCAATAATGAGATAATAATAGAAAATCTAACAAGCACTTAGAAGTAGTGCAGCATAATTGATTAACACCTGAGTACAGACACTTTCTCACCTGTCCCAGGTAACAATGTCTGTCTTATCTGTATCAATTATCTTAAGGAGTGATGATCTCTTAATTGGGTAACAACTACTTGTCCTTCCTGGTATTATTAAGTAATTAATAACAAAGTGAGGAGTTGAACCATTACCTATCTTCTTTTCACTAGGTGAAAAAGAGTAAGACTCATTTTTACAAATTACTGTGATGTCATAGATCTAGTATATATAGTCCACCCTCTGGCCACATTGACCATATCAGTTGTTCACTGCTTGTCTTCCAGCAACAACTTCTGCATTTTGAAAATATCTCTTACTGAACCTGAAGGATTTTATACCCTAGATATTCTAGAAAGTGTTTGTCAGGATTGACAAAGATCTGAATTGGATTTAATTTCAATCAAAGTACAATATTGCACTGAAATTTTAATTTCAATTACTGTGTTTGGATTCTAGTGAAGTTTTAAGTTTTTAAAGTGAACTTATTGACCATAGAGGGTTTTTTTGTGTTGGATTGTTAAATATTCAAGTGTTACCATGAATGAAGGAAACGTGTACGAGGGAGAGTACCAGGAGAGGAAGGAATTAGGGGTCAATCAAGGTGACCATAATGGACAGATGATCAACTCTATTTCCACATCCGGATCATTTCAGCCACCAACAAGACCATACTATACACCAGCATCGGATTTCCAGCCACCATATTTCCCACCGCCATTTTCCATAGCTGCACAGCCACCGATTGGGGACTACCATCATACTCCACATTATGGAAATGACTCCTACTCTCACATGGGATCGTATCAACAGCAGCCTCCTCAACAACAGGACTACCATCAGTTACAGTCTATTGACAGGGTACATGAGTACAAAATAGCGGAAGGGTCTCTACATAGGCCTGAACCAATCATACCAGGAAGTATCCCAATAACCTACGAGGACCAGAACCAACACATGTTAAACATGCACCCTCAGCCCCCTCTGCCAACCTACAGTAACGGAAACCACCAGGGAACTGTGGAGGATCTAAATAATTATATCCCAAGGGAAGTCCCAGTACACAACGACTTACAGAAAACTGCGATTGTACCAGCCAAAGAGAGTAAACGGAACAACATGATGATCCCAGGTATGCCTGCGCCTGCTGATGTGTTCTGCCTTGTAGATGGAAGACTGTCTCTGCTTAGTAGTACCTCTAAGTACAAAGTGACCATTGCTGAAATTCAAAGAAGGTTGTCTCCCCCTGAGTGTCTCAATGCTTCCTTGTTAGGTGGTGTATTACGCAGAGCTAAGTCCAAGAATGGTGGAAGATGCCTACGTGAGAAGTTGGATAAAATTGGATTGAGCTTACCAGCTGGAAGAAGGAAGGCTGCACAAGTAACCCTTATGACATCACTAGTGGAAGGTGAGGCTGTTCGTTTAGCAAGGGATTATGGGTACCTGTGTGAAACAGAGTTTCCTGCCCGTCAGTGTGCAGAGTATAACGCTAGACAGTACCACTCAGTGGATCCACAGGATCAGATGGCCAGGAAAAACATGATTCTCGCCACCAAGCAGATTCTCAAAGAATTCATGGATTTGCTGAACCAGGACAGATCTCCAATAGGCAACTCTCGACCACAGACCATTTTGGACCCAGATATTCAGCGACACTTGACAAATTTTAGTTTGATCACTCATGGATTTGGTGCTCCAGCAGTAGTTGCCTCCCTTGCATCTGTTCAGACCTACTTGAACGAGATGTTGAAAATCATAGACAAAGGATTCTCTTCGGGGCAATCTGGCAGTGGAAAAGTAAATGGAGAAAGTAAGTGAAAAGGCATTTAATTCCCAAGAAGATGATTAACACGAATTCCAATTTATATCTTAAGTGCTTAGGAACAGTGAAGTATAGTGATTTATATAACTTCAATTTGATTGTGCATGGATTTAATTCATCAGCAACAGTTATCTCCCCTGATGCATTTCTTGAATAGGATGTTGTAGATATCGTTACTGTGCCTTATCAAATAAGGATATTTCTGAGTGGATGACGCTATTGGTGGGAAAGTAAGTGATTAAATGTATATAGAATAACTCTTACATTCTTGAAATATTCAAGAAACTTGATGATTTTAAGTGCTTTTAGGAACAGTGACATTAACAAGTCCAGCTGGATCCTTATACGATGATTGACATTAGTGACTAGCATAATTGGTGCATATACTACGTAATTTTACCCATTTTCCATGGGTGTTTCTTTTTATTAACTTCAGACATAACTTTTGTGATGATAACAAGAATTATTTGCCCATCAAAATTCCTTTTATGTATGATAAATACATAGAATATACCACAGTGAATCATATCAAGATTCTGTTGTGTTGGGATGAACAATTGTTGATTTATAGATATTTCATTTGTGGACTAGAGAGTTAAAGTGACATTAGTTAAGATTTGTTGCATGTTGTTTAATCCTTCATGTGAAGGAATAGATTAATTAATTCATTTTGTATTTTTATATTTTAGATGTATCTTTGTGCATGTGTGATGTTTGTTGAATTCCATTAATATTTGTTGCCAATTGTTGTTTATCTAATAATTTCCATGTGACATACAATGCAAGAAATCCTAATAAAGATATGAAATTTTTATGTATCTAGTATTCATATTCATTTATTTGTAAAGTTTAGTCCACGAGAGACAGGTAAAAAAAACCTGAGTACAACTGTAAATTGAGAACCCAGATGACAGTCCATGTTGGAATAAAGTTCAGGATCAAAGTTGCAAGGTCAAACAGATTAGAGATTTGAAGGTCTCACATTTTCTTTATTACATCACTGTTTTTCATCTCGAGAATCTTTCATTTGTATGGGACACTATCAAATGCCAGTGAAGGGCCTCAAACTACTGACCTACAGAGGTTAAGATTTGTGGAATTTCCATCACCATTTGTAGATATTAACTAAAGTGATGAGTCACTGATCAAATTAAGCTTAAGTTGTAGCTGATCTACTTTTATGGGACTTACGGTATTGCCCTTCAAAATCAAATCAATTTTTTCTCTGCCATCATTGCAGATATTGTGTGAAACTTCCGAGTAAGGAGTGACTGACCAAGTTCCACTGATAGTTGACATACAACACTTTTATGGGAGTTGTTGCCCGTTGAAGAAATTTAGAATTCCAAAATTTACTCCTTAATCTTTTTATACATGTATATTGAAATGAAATTTGCTGGGAAGCTTTAGAGTGATGGGTTACTCATTAAGTTTGAGTGTGGTTTCTTAGTTCTACTCTAACTTAACTGAAGTTATTACTGCCATGCAAACGTGCACTGTGAATCAGGGCCTTGTTTTTTAAGGTTCAATCCAAAGGTCAGGAAAAGGGTATATGTAGATCTATTCTTATTTTGTTGTTGCTTAATGTCCCATTTGACTATCCTTTTTTTTTTTTTTTTTTTAAATGTATACACCCTTGAATTTTAGTGAACTGATGGGTTTCATAAATTGACCTTTACACTGCACTTTGGGCTATTCAACAAGGAAAGATCATCAACGTACCATTACTGTATACAGGGAAGATATGCTCCCATTTTATTTTTGCCTTCATCATCAGTGGGTAAATTAAAAACTGGGCAAATTTGAAACGGTAAATCCATTAATTCCAATTATGACAAGACTTGGCGAATTCAAAACATGGCGAAACTGTTTGCAAGTGCATTAGGGTGAAAATAACACGGGGTGAAAATAACCCTGTATACAGTACTTACCGATAATGTGACAAAGGGGCTTCATTTTTATTATACTATCTAATATAGTACATGTACATAACATTCATTTTTAAATGCCAACCACTCAGAAAACTGAAATTTTCCCAGGTACATGTACATGAAACTGAGTTGTACATTCATTGAAATCTCTTTTTACTGTTCAGAATTCATTGCCAATATTACTTTAAGAGGATAATTCATGATTTTTTTTTTTGTAACACTGGCAGCAAAGACTGTCCCAATAATTGGCCAAAGCAAAGGTCATGCAACAAAATACAGTAGAATCTTGAAAACTCAAACGTCGATCTCTCGAAGTTCTCAATCTCTCGAAGTGAAGCTACGGTCCCGATTTTTCCTCTTAATAAATTAACAAAATTAACCCTCGGTCTTTCGAATGTTTACGTCGAAATTTTCGATCTCTCGAATAAATCTCACAGTCCAAAGCTTAAAATACCTGTGAGATATCATCTCATTCTTTTGAAATTCCAATTTTCGGCAGACATTTTGATTACCGGCTGTTTATATAGCAATCAAGAGGACGACAATGATAAATTATTTAAGAATATTGAACAAATTGACGTGTAATAAGAATAGTTTACGGAAAAGGGAGTGAATAAGAGGGTTTGTGTTGGCGGAAAAGCGTTATGCTTGAGAGATATCGTATATTTGAAAACTCAAAGTCTCGAAAACTCAAAGTTTTTCAGCGGTCCCAAGCACTTCGAGTTTTCGAGATTCAACAGTATTATCATTTACACGAAACTGAGAAATTTGCAGGTTATCTGAAATAAGCTTACTATATAGCTTAATTACTACTGCCTAATTGACCTATCTAGAGCCTACAGCATTCATTTCATTTGCAGGAGACCTGGTTTTAAATCTATCTTAAACATGGGTAGAAATGCTCAACATCTGAATAGAAAGATGAGATTTAATAAGATGGGACCCTAAAAGATGAGGCCCCATGTCACAGTAGGTATTGGCACGATAAAGACCTCTTGCCGCCCATGGCCACAAGTGCCAAGCATAGGCCGAATATGTTGCCCTACACAAGTGATGTCTCCATATATAGTGGAGTTGGTCTATAACGAAGTCGGAGGGGATTGACTTTTGTCTTCGTTATAGGCATCCTTTGTTTTAAGCATCAGAATTTACTACATAAATAGATAAATAGTGATTCCTTTTGGTGACTTTACTCCTCTTCGTTATAATTCGCTTTAAGCCAATTCATTATAGACTGACTCTACTATAAATGAAAGATTTTTGGGTGGGACGTGAAACAAAAATACAACCAACCATAAAACTTAAAATTATTCATGGTTATGTCCCTTGTACTCATACTTCATATTGATTTGTTCAGTTCAAGTTGCTGACTGAATGAAAGAAGACTTCAAAGGCTTTTTTTGCATAACATCATTCTGTTTATTTAATAAATATTTCAGCAACCTTCAGTAGAATGCAAAGCATTTTACTATTAGCATATTCTTACTATAAATTAAAGATAAGAAATGAATAAATGCACTGTTAGGATGCATAGTGCATAAATGAATCACGAAATTCTTAGGTTGACATATTACTAGAATACACATAAATAACTGCCTAAATAGCTAACAGTACACAGTGTTACCTCAGCTTAACCCTTTCAACACCAGATACCGAAATAGACTGGTCCAGACAATAGAAAAGAGCATACCATTCTGACACTTGGGGTTGAAAGGGTTAAAAAACGTCATTTATATAACCATCTTTCATTACAGACCTAAAAAAAAATCAGTCTGTTAATTATTTCACTAGGCTAACTCAACCTTACCGATCTGACTAATTTTGCCCAGTCACTTCAATAATTTTGATAGCAAGATTCCACTCTATTTATACCATTAGAATAGAAAACAACATGAAGCTGTAACCTTCACATGCATTCTTGTATATAAAAATAATAAATAGTCTCACATAGAAATGTAACATTACTGATTCACTGCAACCGAATTCTATGGCAGTTTCTGCATCAATGGTATATTACATCATGCTAAAGTAAAAATTCAATGATTTGTAAAATAGGACTTAGACCAGCAGTATAACAGAGTGGCAAGTCAGACCAGCTGTATAACAGAGGTAAGTCAGGGGTATAACAAAGTGGTAAGTCATACCAGCTGTATAACAGTGATAAGTCAGACCAGATTTAAAACAGAGTGGTAAGTCAGACCAGCTGTATAACAGTGGTAAGTCAAACCAGATGTAAAACAGAATGGTAAGTCAGACCAGCTGTAAACCAGAGTGGTAAGTCAGACCAGCTGTATAACAGCATGGTAAGTCAGACCAGCTGTATAACAGAGTGGTAAGTCAGACCAGCTGTATAACAGTGATAAGTCAGACCAGATTTAAAACAGAGTAGTAAGTCAGACCAGCTGTATAACAGAGTGGTAAGTCAGACCAGCTGTATAACAGTGCTAAGTCAGACAAGAAGTATAAGAATGATAAGTCAGACCAGATTTAAAACAGAGTGGTAAGTCAGACCAGCTGTATAATAGAGAGGTAAGTCAGACCAGCTGTATAACAGAGTGGTAAGTCAGACTATCTGTAAAACAGAGTTGTTAGTCAGAATAGCTGTAAAACATAGTGGTAAGTCAGACCAGATGTAAAGCAGAGAGGTAAGTCAGACCAGCTGTATAACATGGTAAGTCAGATTACGTGTAAAACAGAGAGGTAAGTCAGACCAGCTGTATAACAGTGGTAGGTCAGACTAGCTGTATAACAGAGTGGTAAGTCAGACCAGCTGTATAACAGAGTGGTAAGTCAGACCAGCTGTATAACAGAGTGGTAAGTCAGACTAGCTGTATAACAGAGAGGTAAGTCAGACCAGTTGTATAACAGTGGTAAGTCAGACTAGCTGTATAACAGAGTGGTAAGTCAGACCAGCTGTATAACAGAGTAGTAAGTCAGACCAGCTGTAAAACAGAGTGGTAAGTCATACTAGCTGTTTAACAGAGTGGTAAATCACAGCAGCTGTATAACAGAGTGGTAAGTCATACTAGTTGTATAAAAGTGGTATGTCAGACCGGCTATATAACAGTGGTAAGTCAGACCAGCTGAATAACAGAGTGGTAAGTCAGACCAGCTATATAACAGAGTGGGAAGTGGCAATCGACTAAAGTCAGACCAGCTTTATCACATAAAGGTAAGTTAGACTAGCTGTATAACAGAGTGGTAAGTGGTAATCGACTAAAGTCAGACCAGCTTTATCACATAAAGGTAAGTTAGACTAGCTGTATAACAGTGGTAAGTAGAGTAGCTGTATGATGGATGTGTAAGCCAGACTAAGATATTGCAGAATGGTAAGTTATACCAGTTGTATAACAAAGTTATATGACCAAAAATGAAACTGTATAAAAAAAAATTCTTGTCACAAGGATCTTGCAATTTTGATATGAAAGCCGTATCAATAAGGAATCGCAAAAAATATAAGAAATGTTGACATATATATACTGATAGGAGACAGAGGGTTAAACAAAGAGACAGGTTAACATTATGTGACCCTACATCTTAAGTTCTAGAAGGTCACGAAATAGTTAAAATAAGAAACGTATCATCTCATTTTCAAACTTTCATTTCTAAATGAGAATTTGATCATAGAGCACTTACTGCCATGAGTCCAAGTTCTATAACTCCGCTAACAAATGACCAACTGGACCTAAGACCTGTTGATATACATTATATATATACAGTCATGTACTCACATGCAAAAAAAAAGTAGAAAATCACTTCAATCTGAAACAGCAGTAAACAAAAGTCCGAGAATACATGACTTAACAGACAGATGGCCAGAAAACAGTAAGGCCCTTCCCGTTCAATGGTACATGTAGATGATAATAATAAGCACTATAAGTGTACGCTAACAATCATAAATACCGTTAGTAAACAGTCAAAAAATTGTAAACAGACATGCAATAGTAGTCAATATTGAATCCCCAAATATTAACAATTGTATATGAGTGATAGGTACTGTATATCTTCAAATTTTCACTGTTGCTTTATTTTCCACTTCTAATGAAAAGGTGTATTTAAAATCAAAGAGTAGTATTCAAATTACATAACGGAAGTACAGTGGAACCTTGCCTACAGATCCCCTCACTTTTATGAGACCACCTGCAGTCTACTTATCATTGTTTTAGCCTCATTCAACCTCAGTTAAGAGACCACCTCACTAATCAGACCAATATTAGATAGTCATTGGATGGTCTTGATAGCGAGGTTCGACTGTACTGGTATAAATACTATTCATGCAACTGTAGTAACTCCGGGACAAATTTGAGATGAGGTGAATGTGTTGGCCTCCATAAAATGGTGGGGGGGGTGGGAATAGGGTTGAAAATGTCCAGGTATTCAATTAATTTAGACATCAGCAACAGGAGACATTTGTTATATCAAATCAAAGATGCCATACACAGCAGTATATAAAGCATAGAAGGTGATTAAAATCTGTGAATCTACCATACACAAAATAACCTTGGTAAATAAAATACACAAAATAACATTGGTAAAGATAAAAAAAACAAAGGAGCATATCCCTATTCAAAACGAGTTATCTCCCCTTGTTTAGTAAAATCAAACATCACCTCTAGGGGTCGTAGCTCATGCTTGTGGGTTGATCATGGTATTAGGTGATGCCTTATAGCAATAAATGTCATCAACATTTAAGGTCATATGAAAAAAAATTGAAGTGGTTTCTTAGGTCTCAATAGCACAATCATTGTTCAAAGGAGCAGAACATACAAATGAAATTTTAATCCTACAATCACCTTAAAAGCAGCAACAAATGTGTGTGACCTCACACATGAGAGTCAGAAAAGGGGTGCAAGCATGTAGTGACATTTACTAAAGGTAACTTCAAATGTGTGACACATGGCGTAGTTATACATACTGTGATTAGAAAATCATATATGTTCATATTGTGGGAAATGTGAACTTTCAGTTATGGACAAGAAATAAATGTAATTAAATTTTTTATTTTCTGAGCTTTTACAACCATGGAAGTAGTGTCAATTTTGAATTGTATAACGTTTTCAGAAAATGCAACATCTATGACTGGTGTAGATATACATACTGTGATTAGAATATCATAAATACATGTATTCATATTGTGGGAAATGCGAGTTTCAGTTTTAGACAAGAAATAAATGTAATTAAATTGTTCATTTTCTGAGCTTCTTCAACCATGGAAGTAGTGTCAATTTTGAACTGTGTAACATTTTCAGAAAATGCAACATCTATGACTGAATTTATTAATGTAATTTGTGAAGCTGACTTTGTCTTACCTTGTCAGACCCTGACTAGAATGTAAAATTTACATAAATTTGAAACAAAATGGAAAATTGTCTATTGTTAGAGTATTGCATGATGGGAAACTCATACCTTAGCTCATGGTCACCTGTGGCCCTTTTCACAAAGAATCTTACGATAAAAATCACTCATAGTCGTAAGTGTAAGAAATTTTATTATTATTTATTTGCCAAATTCTTAATGTAATTCAATAAATATAGTCACAATCTAATTTTTATCACTCATGTAAATAAAATTTAATCACAATTAATCAATTTTATTGTAAAATGTAAAAAATATGGTCAATTGAAAAACTGCTAACTTACGATTACGAGTGATTTTGATCGTAAGATTTTTTGTGAAAAGGGCCCCAGGTGAGTTGACTAAGTCATGATAAAATAGCAATATTCAACGAATTTCAACTAAATTCATATCTTTGAAAAAGTTTCCAATATGAATCTAAGGCTGATGTTTTAGGATAAAAAAGCTCCTCAATATTATGATATCATATCACTTCAAATAGGATTTCAGCCTATGCTACCTTATTTGGATCCTACTTAATTTTACATAAAGAATCTGTGGGCATCTGAAACATGCAGCACTGGAAGCCTCTTTGGTGGCAAGGACCCGATGGAGTGACACACCTCCATATATTTGTGTGAATGTTACAGGCACGAACAGCATGGAAAGCGCCGCCTACATCTAAATCCCCGACCACCCAAATTTCATTTTCATTTCGCACAACACCAAAAATCTGAGAAGAGTCCGTCATTGTGCACAAGGAGGTGTGTCTAGGATGAACCTGCACCCAGTAGTCGTTAGTGGTCGAGTAGATCTCTGTCCCACAAAACTTATAATTTTTCCCCCCATGCATGGCACTTGGACATTCAATACGCCGGAATCCACCAAATACATATATATTACTGTCGACAGATATGGCCCGAGCATCACACCTTCGTTCTCTCATTGGACTAACAGACATCCATGTTCCAGTCCTGGTATCAAAGCATTCTACAGCCTCAAACAATTTCCCGACGGCTCCGCCTGCTATAACGTAAATTTTCTTGTCCACACTTGTGTACGTAGACCACACACGTTTCAGATTCATATCCGGCAGAGGCTGCCATTTGTTTGTGAAGATGTTATACACCTCTACCGATGTCATTGGATTAGTCATTTCATTGCATCCTCCCAAGGCATAGATATTATCGTCAATGGCAACCAGGCCAAAGCCAACTCTAGCATGATCCATACTTTGAATGGGGGTCCACTTGTTTTCCTTTGCATCGTACTTTTCACCACAGTTTAAAATCTCACGACTTTCGTCTCTACCACCAATAACATATAGAGATCCACCTGTGAAAAAAATATATATAATGACACATGTATGAAGCAACATTCAGAAAGAAAACATAACCAGATGAATACTCATACATTGCAAAGTAGAGTTGGTCTATAACAAATCGGTATAAAGCGAAATCAGCGCTATAACAAAGAGGAATAAAATCCCCAAAAGAATTGCTATTTATCTACTTATGTAGTAAATTCTGATGCTTAAAACGAAGGATGCCCATAACGAAGGATGCCCATAACGAAGTCAAAAGTCACTCCCCTTTGACTTTGTTATTGACTAACTCCACTGTACTTCATATGAATGTAAAAACAGTTGGGGCTCAAGTCAGGAAATAAAGCCATTATTTCTCCTTTTTTTATACCAAGGACTCTCATATCATTCAGAGACACACCTATTTTATGAACAAATGTATACTCTCCAAAAGTAAAGGTTATTGTATACCCATGCTGAATGACTGATGAAATGCAGATATAAAGTATAAGCATCTAAATCCCTTTGCCTTTTTTAAAATTTTTTTCATACATACCTGCTTCTACCATTCCATGTCCAAATCTTCTTTTAGACATCGGGGCCAGGTCTATCCAATGGCCATGTCCGAGTTTCTGACTCGGACAAAAGCACTTTACTTCAGATTTCACCATCATCTCTTTTGCTGACCTAGAGCAGAGATCATAAAAATTAACCAAACGGGGGGGGGGGGGGGGGGGNNGGGGGGATTGCAGATCTTACTTACTTCCTTACTTTAGAATCTATATAAAATACATTGTACATTTATACTACATGTAGATATCTAGACAAGAAAAAAAAACAAGCAAAGAGTAGGGTCACTGGTTCTAAAATCAATTGAAAATATTAAGCAAGTTTTTTAAAATGTCAAATATGAAGTTTTATCGATTAAAACTAAAAATATAATGAGATCTGACAAGTCAGAGCTCACCCTGGACACAAATAATTGTTAGCCAAAAAATTTGCCAACCAAGATTTTTTTTAGCCAATGGATAGTATTATTAGCCAATGAACATTTACCCGTATGTGAAAATTGTTTGATAATTTACATAGACTGACATCTGCTGACCACTTTGGGCATTATAACCTATACATTTTGAGTTATCTCTCTTTTTATTGACTGTCATTGCTAAATTATATTTTAACAGGTAGGCCAAACTTATTTGAAAATATAAGACCAAACAAAGATACCCTAGCTTTTTACACAGCAACAAAATATTGTTAGCCAGAAAATTAGCCAATTACAATTATTTTTAGCCAATTTCCTAAAAAATTAGTCATTGGCTATGTTGGCTACCTACAGGGTGAGCCCTGCAAGTAAAAACAAACAAACTCCTACAATGTATCTATTGATCAGGGATTAGCTCACCACCTCCTAAATTGCACAGTGACCTATATTTGGAAGGTTTTATGGTATCAGACTATCTGTGTATATAAATGATAAATAAAATTGAATAACAAGACAATTTAACTTACTGGTTCTCTGTTCCTTCTCCTCCTGAAATAATCAGCAAATTCGTCAAGCCTCGACATGGTAGTTCCTCTGTGGTTTGTTTTGCTTGCAAAATAACTTCCATTAAGTTCAAATCGGCTAGAGACGGGTATGACTGCACAATGTCTGAAATATTATGATCTTGCAGCTGGTTTGCTCTTAAACAATTCCGAATCAAAACTTGAAAGTGAGACTTTCTGTTTAAAATGTCGAAGTTAACCCAGTGTAAGATGCTGTCTAGAATGTCCTGCTCCGATCTCACCATGAGTGTGTCTCTGGTTAAAACTTTCTGTACCAGGTCAACGGGCAGACGCAGGTACTCTTCACTACGACAAACTTCTCTGTAAAAATTTTGAAACAGTTTAATCGCTTTTGAATGTACAACATGGATTGCATACAAATTTACCAATTCATACTTACACATTTCTACCATGAAAATTATTTCATTTTAATGACATAAATATTCACCATATGCTGGTATCTAAAGATATAATTAAAAACTTCTTTGTGTCAACTCTAACTCAACAAGAGCAAAAGCAAACACTTTGTGAAAATTCATGAGAGATCTTGCCATGTTATATACATGTATTAGTTAGCGTTAAAAGTGAAATAGATTCAACCATATGATAAAATCTGCATTACAGACAGTAAAATCCATATTTGTCATATCAACCCACAACTGCAATATTATCCCTCTGGGTCTTTAGTCCTTGGACTGATAAAGAAGTGCCTTGCTGATACCATATGCAATACAGAGTGCATTATTCTAAATCATTTACATGTACTCAATTTTCAAATTAAGATTGAATGTGACTTGCCAAGACATATCAAACAGTGTTCCAAATATGATGCATATTTGCATAATATACCAGAAGAACTTGCTTTGAAAGCTATTTTAATGTATACCAGTATTGAATACATGAGCTTATTCATCCATTACGAATCTGCTCTGAAATTCATTTTTAAAGCTTGTACTCGGAAAGTCCTGATGTGTAAAACACTGGTCTAATTCATCACTTAAGCCAACAGAGTGCAAGCATCGTGTAACACTCCTGGAGTAAACAAAAAGCTTACCTGAAATTCTCATCAAGGAAGGATGAACTTCTAAAATGAACCCAGGGACAGTTAAACCTTGCGGCAAATTCCCAGATACCAAGGCAGTTGTGAGAAGAAATACAGTTCTCCAGATATTCACAACATAGCGCCTTTAGCTCCACCATAAGCAGGAGATCAGCAGCCTGCAGCATATCCTGTATGTTTTCTTCGCTGAGCGTTATTTCCGACGTGTAGATGTAATCCAGAATCGTCTCAAATGTGCCAACGTCAATGTCCAGTGACGAAATATCTGCTGTATTTGTATAGGAGTTAACTTCTTCATTTGGATCATCGTAGTCAAACACTAATCTGGAATAAAAAAATATACCATTAAGACAGATATCGTCACTAGTATTAAATTTTTTGTGTGCATTTTCTGAAATTTCTGTTCAGCTTCCCACTACAGTTGTCCAATTCATTTTTTGTTTAAATATTATATGCAAACTTAAAGTTTCGAAACTTTAAAAACAACAATCAAGACACTCATTATAGCTTAACCCTTTCAACCCCAAGTATCAGAATGGTATGCTCTTTTCTACTGTCTGGACCAGTCTATTTCTATCTGTGGTGTTGAAAGGGTTAATAATAAATTGTAAAAACTATGTACAATGTATGTTATTTGTGCCCGTGAATCTGATTTCCATCAAAAAATAGTTCACATAAATTTATTTTTAAGGAATTCAGGGATGAAAAAACACGTCAGAATTAAAACATACATCTAAACTGTTGTTATTTAATGTCTTACTCAAGAGTACATCATTTGTAGCTAATTTGGTCTTGTCGTACATGTATGTGTGCTCCCCTTCAGAGCATAAGGCCGTTGGTTATACTCCACTCAGCTAAGGCGACTGGTTTTTTCCTGTCATTCTTGCAAGACTGTAAAATCCCAGGTCCTGTGTCACAATAGGCACGTTAAAGAACCCTCACTATTACAGGGCTCGAAATTAAGCTTTTTCCCTAGGTGGCCCACAGGGGCAATTGTTTAGAATATCTACTGGGCCAACCAAAAATCTACTGGCCCACATAAAAAAGATAGAGTGTGAATGACAGGATACTTTCATTAAAATGGAATATGTTATTTTGGTAGATTCATACGCATAATTTAAGTATACAGAATAGCCTTTTCTTTTTTGAATTTCTACTGGAAAACAGGGCCAGTTCAGATGAGAATTTTACTGGCCCAATGGATTATTTACTGGCCAAGGGCCAGCGAACCAGTGCTAATTTCGAGCCCTGTATTAAATGATTGGACATGTGAGTGCCAAACGCACTTGATGGCATATTCATACCCCTTCACCAATATTGATAAATTGAGAATGTTTCTATGAAAGAAACCAAATGAAAGATTCTTGGTGGGATATAAAACAACAACAGAACCCTTGCAACAAACTGTCAAAAGTAAATTAGCCCACTCCTTTTTTAATCTTTGTAATTTACAGGGATAGAAATAAGCAGAGTCCCGTCGGCCCAAGGTTAATTGTTTTACAGAAGGGACGGTTGATATTGCTTGTGCATGGTCCATCGGGCTTGTTGATTTTTCAGTACTCATAATTCTTTTTAATTACATTTAACATGTATTTCTTGTTTTATGTGAACTCCACTAAGGCAGTTGGTAACACTAACAGGGATGTAATCATATGCAATGTATTTGTAGCAGAGTCATATAATAGTGTTGAATCTAGAGCAACATAGCATGGTGCTGCGCCATGCCCTTTTTCTGAAACACCATTCCCTTTTTTGTCTGTCCTATACCAAAAATGTGACTTCTAGGACTTACAGACTGAACAAGGTAAAAAATATTAAATAATTCTCTTTCTTAAGCAAAAGGTGGTCTGTTATCATTTAATAAAAGGTATTTTGAATGAGTATGTGGAGGATATATAAGCAAGCATTATTGTGCAGATGCCCTCAAAACCAATCTTTCTGCGTTTAAAGTGCCCTTTTGCATATGGAATTGTGATCCCTTTGTTGTTCTTAGATTCAACACTACACATAATGACATATACATTTTTCATTGAACTTCGCCTTAAATCACAAAATTTTCATTCATAATTTTCTTTTTTATGTCTTCTAAAAATGCACCAGAATGCACGATTTTATGTCTAGATATCAAAATTTTTTTCAGAACACCCTCCCTCAAGATGTGCTATGTCCTGCGGTACTCATCACCAAGACTCAGGGCTTGCACCAATTTAGGAGGTCCAGCAGTATCTAACATGAATGGGCTCTTCGGGCCAGTAGACTTTAATTCCTTATTTCTACTCCTAACTGATGTGTGAATTTTTTTTATTCTAGGATGAGCAACATCTTAATTCTGGTGCCAAAATGCTAAACCGTCTTGTCAAGTCTTGCATCCTTCTTTCTGGTCCTGAACTGTGCTGAATTTTTCCATTGGAATCCTTTGAAAAATTGTTGGTCTGCTGTAAAAATTCAGGACTTTTCCGGACCAGGATGGTTCGGGACCAGGGAAATTTGGGACTTGACAAGACATTTTGGAACTTGGGATAAGATGTTTCAGGACATTGAAAAAGTTTTAATAAGTAAAATATGTAGATTTTAATCAAAGAATTGACTAAGTTTTTCTCTGTTAACCAACAGAGAATATGAACAAAGATATATGTGCACCTAGTAGCTACAAAGCTTTATAGTAAAATATCCATAGTACATGATACCTGTTCTTAATAAGAGGGACTCAGAATCATTACAGAAAGTGACATGATGGTATATGAGAATTTATTTGTTCACAGGGCGTACATTTCACTCTTTTTCTGTAATCAAAGTTGTTTTTCATTTGAACTATCCTTCTTTTTTGGCAATTTGATTATGCTAATATAGTCCTTTTAATAAGTTTCCGACTATAAATGAGATGATGTGGGCAGCAGCAGGGGGAGGGGGGAATCAGAAAAAAAAAATGTATGGAGATGGCTAGATGATTTGCATTTCAAATGAAATACTGCAAAGGAATAACATAATTGTCTATTATTGAAAACTATAGTAAAAAGCAGAGCAAGTAATACAGGCATACCAGTATATAAATCTAAGGTAAAGCAAGTACCGTTTTGCGAAACCTAGTTAGGACGGACAAAACATTAAAAAAAAAAAAAAGACATCAGATAGGAGATCTAAATTATAGCTGAGCTAAGAAGTTAAAAAGCTTTTGAACAAAAAAAATCATCCAATCTGGGGTCAAAATTTTATTTTGAAATACCCAACTTATCCAGGGATAAAATTTTATTTTGAAACACCCTACTTACTGCTAGGTTACTTATCGGAACGCCTCTCTGGCAACAAACAGGCCATCCCTGGTTTGTAAACATATTTTCCTTCGAATTTTTAGTTTAAAAATCTAAATAGATAACGAATTACCACAATTTTAATCCGATGTAAACACACTTTTTCTCTCAGTTTGAATAGCAGACTAATTATGTCATGTGATAACCTCTGCCAGTACAGTGACTGACAGTAGCCTGTTCCATTTTTCATCAAAAAGTGGCAGGAAAAGTGCTGCTGCATAGACAATTAGATTTCCCGCACCACTTTCAGTAACATGGATCAAACTATAGCCTCTGCACCTGGTCAGGTTATCACGTGACATAAACAGTCTGCAATTCAAACCGTGAGAGAAAGTGTGTTTACATCAGATTAAAATTGTGATTTTTCGTTACCTATTTGGAATTTTAAACTAAAACTTGGATATCAGGGTTGGAAATTCACGGAAAAATTTGTTAAGCCAACCAGGCTCATAGAATAAGAAAAACATGAGCCCATATCAAAGTGAATGAGCCCATATAAATGGGTTTCCATTGGCAAGATTTATTTCCCTTTGGCGGCCATGTTGTGTGGCAGCTGGTATATTTTCCTGCATAAATCAGCCAAATTCAATGAAGTATTATTTAAGTTTAGATAGTTTTAACAACTTGTTTGGAGTTTAATATTTATTTCAGGTCTTCATCAATCTAAACAAGTACATGTGTAATTGTGATACAAATGATGATGTTCTTTTTACTATTACTATGTAATCAAATTTGGTTTCTTAAAGAAAAACGTTTCTGTGTTGACACACAATATGGCCGCTAAAGGGAAATAACTATTGGAAAATAATGCTTATGGAAACCCATCTACATTTTAATACATATGAAATAGCTAAAAAATAAAAAGTTAGAATCTATTATCAATTTATTACTGCAATTTTGGTATCACATTTGATCAGTATTTAACACTTGATATAAAATATATGATAAATGTACCGTACTTAGCTGCAGTTGCGGATTCATGTTGTCAGCAATATGAATTTTACTCCGGCAAGGTACAAATGCATAGGTACTGCCATATGTTTATAAAGGTGACAGAAATTGTAAACATGTGCTTTTTAAATCTGGGTCACTTTTATGTTTATTATATCGGAGCTGCAGAGGGAGAATCGGTTACTCCCCTTTGACTTCCGAGTCAAGTTTCAAACATGCTTCAAAAGACGAGTATAAATAATGAGCTTGGGGCAAAACAAGTAGGCCTAAGATTAATTTGCCAGTTGGGTGAATGAAATTCAGAATTTATTCGCCCGTTGACAATTTTATTCGCCTCGGGCAAACAGGCCAATGCTTATTTCCAACCCTGGATATATTCAAAGGAAAATGTGTTAACAAATGATGAATTGCCTGATTTCTGCCTGTCACAAAGGTAAATATTGTGTTAAGTCATCTTGAAGTGAGCTAGTCACAAGAGCTATTTTTCCCAAATAAAACTATGAAGGCTTGAAAACGGATTCTGGCGGGGTCAACAGTAAACGTTGACCAGCATAAGAAAACGGCTCTTGACAGAATCCCAAAAGGGATTAGTCCTGAAACGTCTGATCTCAAGTCCCAATTGTCTGATTTCACAAGTCCCGAAATGTACTGGTCCCAAAATGTCTTGCTCCTGCTGTAACACAACCCACAAAGTCATATTACATGTATTTTAATGTGAGAGTCAAGAGTGTATACTGTATGTATTACTGTATGGTCTATGCCTATGGATCTATAGATTTTTTTTGAGAGTCTTTTAGTTTCAGAGATTGGGAAAAACTGCAGAAGAATGATGAATAAAATATTGGAATGGACAACAAAAAGTCAAGTTGTAGGGTTTTGTGTAAGTATGTGATTGGTCACATTAGGCCCAGTCCTGCAGTACTGTACTGTACACCAAAACAATTTTTTTATGGTCAAATTTTGACTCACCTGAAATAATGACTAGCCGCAGCCAAAACACCCTTTTGAATGTGTATTTTACGATCTCCAATCATGACAATGCCATCACAGAATTGTTGTTTCTTTCTATTGTCATTAAGAACCTTAAAGATGGTCCTGGCATGCTTTTCACTTGAAAACTTCTTAGGCTGCCCGTCGACTGCCTCAACAGGGGCAGCCATGATTGTTTAAATCCCGTCATTGACTGGTTCCGTACACCGAGATTTTTCATTTGACTGGTTACCGAAGCAATGTATAAAGGTAACTGGTTACACCGAACTCGAGGTTTTAATACCGAAATAATTATGCAGGGACCAGACAATTTCGGACAATTGTGACACGGTAATATTTATCTAATGTGGTAGTAGAGCTAAAGAGCACCTTTATCCGACACGAATAACATATGAGGCAATAAATATAAGCACAACCAAACATACACTTGCCAAGTATCCGCCATAAATAGGGGGAATTAATATTTTTTATGTAAAATATTGACAATTCCTTGTGATAAAATGCCTGTCTCCCCCATTAAAAACTTAATTTACCCTATTTATTCTTAGAAAAATTTAGAGTTTCTCCCATAAAACTGGAAATTCTTCCCATAGGCCTATAAATTATAATAAAATATATCATATATACAAATCAGGCGCGGATCCAGGATTTGAAATTGGGGGGGGGGGGGGGGGGCG
>JACSZP010017401.1:0-12049 GCA_016161895.1 Pinna nobilis | reverse complement strand
ACAATGAATTTATTGATCTAGTGACGTTAAAGTTATTTTGAAGTATAATTTTTATGTTAGAATTCATATCTTTCATTTTTTTGTGATATATAATATAAAACATTGTTTAAATGAAAACGTCTTCTTGCCCGGCCCGACCTTTGGTGCATGCACCAATTGACTTTCTTGTTTTATATTGATACGATACAGTACATTTTACGGAAATCGTATCTACACCGTTTAGATTTTGGCATTTATAGTCCTTAGGTAATGCTTGATTTGATTTTGAAAACGAAAGTAGACTTGCAAATACAAAAGTAAATTTTTCCGCTTAGGTTGATTTCAAAATGCACTCAAATAGAATGGATTTTAGTGATTTTGTATTTGTTGAAACGAATATTATATATAGAAAGCGCCATGACAATGATAATAGGGAGAGTTTCGTGTTGTATACTGTTTTTCCAAACAACAATTAGGCTATTATAGTCGTTGTATTTCAAAATTCTGCCTATATTATTACATAAACTGCACAAGGCAATCAGCTATCTAAAAGCTGTTTGGGGTGTTTGGTGTGTTTTTCAAGGAGATTTATACCGTTAGGTGCCCTATCCTTAGGCCTATACACTTGCAGCGAAAACAGTGTATAGTAGTTCTTAATTCTTATATTGTTTACCTACGTAAGTCTAAGTCTAGGTCTTCTGTTAAAAATTGGTGAACTGAAATAGTTCATGTAGATATCAAACTGTCCTTTTTAGGTTCTAAAGTCCTCTCAAAACCATCATATATTAACCATAATAGTTCAAAGGATAAGTCATGTTAAATAAATGCCCTACCTGTATATCCTCTACGCAGCATTTTACTTCCTTCACCGGTTACCAATAAGTCAAAGATAGTTCTGAGAACCGATAGCTTAAAGAAAATTAAATACCTTATACGTTTAAGTATTCAAGTACGTTCGTGTCCAGTGTATTCAACAATTACAAATTAGTGTACAGTCTGAGTGTTTGTGTTATATACGTGTGTACGTATGTTTGTATGTATGTATGATTAAATACGTTGATACATGCATGTAAGTACAGTATAGATATAATTACAAAATGATAAGCAGAAGGTTTACATATAGAACAGTTACGCGAAGAATTTCCCGATTATTAGTGCATTCTTAATAAACTTACCTAAATTGCATGATTTTCTCAAATTTTATTTTGGAAACAAGTTGAATTAGTTTATAGGGGTTTAAGTAATAATTTTTTTATCATATTTTCTCTCTCATTTAGTGTTATTATTGTGAACATGCCAAAATAAAATGAATTTCGTCTTCAATCTTTACAGAGCATAAAAGACAAAGGCTTCTTTCCAAAGGAATATTTTAAATCCATTAGTTTGTTTAAGACTTTTTGTACATGTATAAATTAAATACAAAAAACATATATTGTAGGTTCCATTTCTGTCAACCAAAGTCTGATCGGTTATTGTCAAGGTAATGGAATTTGTTCTCCCCATCTGGAATCTTACGATCGTCAAGGAACACAACACATTAAAGATGGGTTTTTTATTGGGACTTTATCTATCTGGCTTCGAAGACCAACCCACCATTCCAACCCGCAATTCTTGCTAGTCACCGAGACAGTATTTTAAAATACAGCACTTACTGAACAAAAGTGGTTGTTGTTTCTTTTTTTTAGAGAGCAATTTTTTAAACATTTTGTGTGTTTTTGCATAGGCCAATTACAGGATGAAAGAGAGAAAAGTGGCCTTGGTCATCACCATATGTGCATCATAATCTTTGTTTTTGGTTCTTTACCCTGGTTGTTCAACTGGAGTAGATCTTAAAAGCAGTATCTTTATTAAGACCCTATTCCCCATTAGGACTTGCTTACTTGTATTCTTATATAGGGGTGTCATAGTATACAGCTGTTTTCACTATATTACCCCTCCCACAATACAAACCATATTAAACAGTTCTGTGACAATATAAAAGAACATACCATTTTGATATTTACGGTGGAACATAAGCACTAAGCTACTTTCCCAAAAGCCATTTCTCTAAGATGATCTTTGCAGATATGTGTCCTTTAAGTAGAGATTGCCCTTATGACAAATTTAACTATAAATAGATGGATGTGAGGAAACTTCAATTAGGCCAAGTATCATAACAGATTGTCATATCATTAAAAAATAACAAGCTGAATTTTCTTTGTTAGGAAAAAATCTTTTAATGCCACGTTCATCTCAATATTTCAACAAATTTTCTACTAGGAAAAGAAAATGGTGAGAGAAATTACACATCTTTTTCTATAGAAAATTATTTGCTTTTATTGTACAATGTATTTCAATGTCTCTATTTTTCCGTGATAAAAAACAGCTAATTTTGTTGTACATTTGACATTAAGTGATAACTGAACCTGCCATTTACCCTACCAAATATGGTAATTTTGATGATGTTACAATATTTGATAGCTTTGTGATAACCATGACAAGTACATGTATTAAAAATGTATTGTGATTCCAGGAAATTATACTGCTCCATCATCACTGGCTCAGTAGCATGGGAAACCTAGCTTTCTCATTGTATTAAAAAGCAACTGCAAGTGATTCAAAATTCACTTTTGCTACGACAGCCATTTTAGATCCAGTACATTTTCAGTTTCAACAAGTAGTCCAGTACATCAATGTTTCATACTTAAATTGAATCAAACATGGTTTGATCATCCATGATCTGAAAAAAAAACTACCAGTCTGACAGCCTGTGTTGAGTTAGAATTGGCTTTAGTAAGTAGTTTTCTAAATTTACTCATCTGTTCAGCAAGTCATTTTTATCAGATTCAAAAAGTCATTAAAAATCACATATTTTTGTGATTTCGTCAAGATCATACTTGTCGCCAGTCAAAACTGACATCTCACCAATCATCCCACACATTGCATAAGGAAGTCAAATGTAGATTTTTGTTTTTGCAATGTTGAAAAGAAACAAAAGTTGGGGAAATTAAATCCCTATTTGAGACAACCCAATTTACCCATGTAATTAAGTGCAACCTTTGATATTTCATCAGGAAGGGAGGTAACTCTAACAGCAGGATTATCTTTTTGGTGTCAGGTACCTCATGGAGTATTTGAGTATTGAAAACGCAATAATTTTGTTTTATTTCAAATAATACCATTTGTAGACCAAATAAATCAATAATAATTTTTAAAGTGTTACAGCATCATAAAGAAATTGGCCTTAACACAAGCAGTCAAATATTTATAAATACAGAAAGCCCAATCATGTACAAATGTACCATTTGTTGTTATGACCAAAGACAGACAGATTGGTCAAAATCTGTATGCTAATAAATCTCTAGTTATGTGAGCATAAAAATATGAACAGTTATTTAGGAATATTCTTTCGCTGAGTTTAGTTTCTCTTCTAGATAACTGAAACAATCACTTTCCATCATCTATATTTGTTTAATGATCATTAGCGACTCTCTAGTTTTGTCATTGATCAGACAGATTCAGTTTTCCAAGAAGCCAATGTCATCAATAGATAAACATGTTCAGGGCTCAATATCAAGCCTTTCAACACTACAGACCATAATCCACTAGTTTAAAGCCATAGAAAAGTGCATACCATTTTGACCTTTGGATTCAAGATGGTTCAAGTTTGGCCTGCAGCAAATTTTTAGTAACTAAATTTGAGTATTACATGTTGTCTGTTGTAAGCAGTAAAGATTACAGTTTATGCAATATTTTTATAGGTCTTTGTGATGTGGGTCAGTAAACTTGAAAATGGAAAGTAAATTATGATGACGTCTGAGAAGGGCATTCAAAAGTAAAAGTCGATGTGATTGGCTGAAGTTTAAGTCGATGTGATGGCTGATGTTTACCTCTGTTAGTTACTTTGACACAACACAATTACAGTGGAGTTGGTCTATAACGAAGTCAAAGGGGAATGATTTTTTACTTTGTTATAGGCATCCTTCCATTTAAACATTAGAATTTATTGAATTATTAGAATTTCATTAATAGATGAATAGTAATTTTTTCGGATTATATTCCCCTTCGCAATAACACATATTCGGCTTTAAGCTGATTTATTAAAGACTAACTTTACTGTATATGATATTTTTCTGTTTGTCGCTTAAGTATCACATAAATTGCCAAAAGAAAAAAATCATCCGAGGGATACCTTTCTAGACTAGGATTTGTTGCAAAACATGTATATTCTTAAACAAAGAATCATCCTGTATTACCCTGCAATATTAAATACAGTTGAATCTCAATAACTCGAAGTGCTCGGGACCGCTGATAAACTTCAAGTTTTTGAGACTTCGAGTTTTCAAAAATATGATTACTATCCAGCTGAACGCTGTTCCACCGCCCAAAACCCTATTGTTCACTCCCATTCTCGGACACTGTTCATTTAAGTAAATATTCTGAACTAATATAACACTGTCATCCCCTTTGATTACTAAATAAACACGTGGTAATTACAATGTCTGTCAAAAATTCGCATCTCAAAATATTGAGATAGTATTTCACAGGTATTTTAAGCTTTTGGTTGTGAGATTAATTCGAGAGATCGAAAAAAAATTGCCTTCGACGTTCGAAAGATCGAGAGTTAATTTGCTTAATTTATTAAGGAAAAAAATCGGGACCGTAGCTTTACTTCGAGAGATTGAGAACTTCGAGAGAACGACTTTCGAGTTTTCAAGATTCTACTGTATATGGAAATATCTGAGGAAGATTCCATTACTATCATAAGGGGTATGATAACTCTGATCCAAAGCTTACAAACACATATATATATATGATAAAAGTAGTATTTTATTTATGAACAAAGTCACTGCCACATATTAGGATTTTCAAGGATACAGGTCAGCAGAGATCACAATGCATACTAGATTACTTCCTAAATGTACCCGATAAGTAACACAATTGATCCCACTTCAGACAGACTAATCCAATGAAAATTACCTGTGAAAGATCAATAGTTGACTACTGAATACAAAAAAATTATCTCCCTTTTTGTTCGCCCCTATCATCTGTGGGCGAATTCCAAACTTAATTAGCAAATTCGGAATGGTAAATCCATTGAATAGAATTATAACAAGACTGGGCAAATTGACCTATCGCAAAACGTCTGACACCTGACTCTACGTGTGCTTTTTGACGTCAATTGATTGTGATGTCACAACAAAACGAATGTTTGACGGGCCATTTTATTGTAATTTCATAAGAGAAAAGTTTGCCAAAAAGTATCGTGTCAGGCATTTGGCAATAGGTCAATTTCAAATGAGCTGAAACTGTTAGAGAAAGCATAGGGGCGAAAATAACACTGGGTGAAATAATCCAGTATACAGTACGTCCATGTATTTTTCTGTACACAGCTAGCTTGCACATCAAGGATACCTCTGCTTTTTAAAGCAGCAGATGTAAACAATTACAACAACTGTAAAGTGAGACCCAAATGTCAGATTTAGTGATATTGCTCAAAAATAGGGCCAAACATTCAGACTGAAAGCAATTAATAGAAGATGAGTAAACATGAACCACAGCAATCAGCATATCAACACCTGTCGGGGTTCACAAAAACATTGAATATTGTACTTTTGTATTCTGTCTGTTTTATAATTCAAACAACCATTCGAGTGCATTATCCTTGACAAGTACAGCTACCTGATAAGTCTTCAGTGGGATGAAGTCGCTCCATGGTTTACCAGGGTAAAATACAGGAATACACCTGGCCAGTTAAAAGACATCCCTCGAGCATGGCTAAAATTTTTACTGACCACATGAATTCTGATATCCTTCTCTCGTGCACCATGTAACTAATCATATTTTCTAGTGTAAACATGGTATTGATTTTGGGCTATATAATAAATAAACATACAGACAATTTCTATGTACATTTACCAAACATTTCTATAGATGTTTCAGATCATTTTATTAGAGCCTTTCACCTATACCCAACTTCACAATATATGACTAATTCATTTGAACTGGCACTTTTTTCAAAATTTTCATCAACAAAAGTGTTTCTTCCTTCTTCACCTTATATTTTTCTGGTATTTTCACAAACAGGTAAAATTTTTCAAAGGTGATTAGAAAAAGCAAATTCAAAAATCAACATAAAATATGGAATTTTAGAACAAACTGAAGGCTTCCCAGGCACCATTATTAAGACTATACGACTTCAGATTATGGGGTCAGAGCCTCAATAGGAGATGATTGGCTGTCCCTGCCCCTGGGACACGTCCTGTGCCACATTAGGTGTCAGCACTTTAAAAAAAATATGACTGCTCATTGGCCATAGCCTGAGCATAATCTATAGCACTGTAATGGCATTTTCTGGCATCTCAATACAACAGAAAGATTCTTTATTGGGCTGTTAAACATCAATACAACCAACTGTCTAAATTGATCACACCATTTGTTGATCTGTATATAGTAATTGTGAAAATAAATGTATATCAATGTTTTGTTAATTATGCAATTTTCTTATGCAATCAATGTGCATGGGCTATTTTATCTGATGTTAGCATGTCACATACATACATGTGGGGCCTCCATGGCTTGCGTGTTTGACTTTGAATCGGAGGGTCCAGGGTTCGACTCCCGCAGTGCCACTCCATAATTCCCTGTCCCTGTCTTTTAGATGAGACAGTAAAAACCAAGGTCCTGTGTCACAGTAGATGTTAGCACATTAAAGAACCCTCCCTGCTCTATGGCCATAAGTGCCGAGCACAGGCAAAATTTGTCACCCTTCTTGGGCACACAGTGACGTCTCCATATGAGTGAAATATTCTTGAGTGGGACGTTAAACAACAATGTAAAAAACATACATACATGTAATACATAACTCTAGAACAGGTATACTGGTGAAAATTGGCATGAAAAATTGCTTATTTACTATAAAATTACATATATTTTCATTTCAACAATACAATAAATCACCTTATCATTAGTGCATTGCAGTACATCAATATATCGGTATATATTTTGAAATCCCGATGAATGATTTATGTATGTATATTTAAATATATATAGAATTAAACCAGTTTTGTAGGTGAGGGACACTGTGTAAACTTGCTGAATTAGCTAAATCAGCTGATCTGGGTCACACTGTTAACTCAGCTGAATTGATTCATGCTGCTAACTCAGCTGATCTGATTCATGCTGCTCACTCAGCTGATCTGATTCATATAAGTTAGCCAAAATAGAACATGCAATCTTTCTGGGGTTGACATTACAATGTACAGCCACTGATTTCAAGACTTTGAGTCACAGGTGATCATGTGGAGAACTAAAGGCATTGAGTGTGGAGGTTTCTTGAATTGACAAACAGTCTATAGAGGAAATAATACTCACACTCCCCCTTAGTATCTAATAGCAAATCAGATGTCACAGAGGCCAAAATAGAATAGAATGTCACTTAATCATTGAAGAACAGGTTAAGGTTATGTAAATTTAATTTGTACTTAACATAAAATCATGGAAGTAAGTTTAGACGGGGCCACCATAGCCCAGTGGATAGCTTGTTCGACTTCAAATCCTGAAGTCCTTGGTTCGAGCCCAAGCCATGTCTCAGTTAGCCATCCCTGTCTTTCAGATGAGACAGTAAAAACCAAAACCCCGTGTCACAGTAGATGTTGGCATGTTAAAGAACCCTTTAACATCTACAGCCATAAGTGCCGAGCATAGGCAAAATTAGTCGCCCTTCACCGGCACACAGTGACTTCTCCACATAAGTGAAAGGTTCTTGAGCGGGACGGTAAACAAGAATACAACCCACAGATAAGTTCAGGCAATAATTCTTTGATTCATTTCTGACTGGTCTGAGTTCAGACGGAAATGAGGATCTGACAAGTTAAAATCCAAGTGGATATCTGATGGGCTGTTGTGGATTAAAGGAGACAAATATCTCTCCCACTTCTTAGCAACGTCTGGCACAGACAAATAATGTAAAACTTCTGAAAACATATACAAAAGGAAAAAGAATTCAATAAAGTGATGATCTCGTCTAGCATGACACAAGCCTTTGTGAAGGAAATCCTCACATTAGTAGACCTTTTGTATTTCTCTCCATCCTTTTGGGTTGTGCAAACGTATGTAGCGAGTCTATGATATATGATGATTTTCAATCACTCAGATTTCTCTTGACACTGGAAGGAATTTCCTTGAATTGAATATATAAAGCAAACTATTGTTTTTTTCATTAAACAGTCTAAATTTTTTCAGTTTTGTACTAAGTGCTCTGTTGCGCGACCAATGTCCCAGTTCTGTGATGAAAGTGCTACTCGTGCTTTATGCTGAAACAGAAAATAAATTTTTGTCAAAAAAATTAACCTTACTAACCTTTATGGGTTTTCATCTTAAATTTTCTTAAGTTCAAACAGAAAATATGTATCAATACTCTGCACATGTGGCCTTATTCTAGTATGGATACAAGCACAGTGAACTTCTGATGGGACAGTGAACCAACTCAAGGCCACATGTAGGGGTGAATAAATACATTGTTATATCGATAAATATCGATGCTTACTTGTGTAATGATTTTCAATACAGTGACTGTCCAATACAGGTAAAAAGTTTGGCCATTCATTTTGGTTAGATCATGCTAGGATCTGTATATAGGCCTAGATTTCTTATAATTCACACAAAAGTCTTAACTACCAGTTTATTGCTGATCCTCAAGTAGCAAAATCTCAACAAGCAAAAGCAGTGTCAGGGAGCACTTTGTGACCTGCTGGTCCCAGAGACCATTTTTTGTTGCCCAAAATGGTACCATAAATGTAAAAATCAAGCTCTATATAAAGACCACCTCCCTATAAAGACTGGTGTTCTTGTGACCCTAAGGAGGTCCTTATATACAAAGTTCACTGAATGTAATGTAGACTAACACATTTATTTAATGATACCAAGAAAACATCTTTACCTCATCAAATCCCATTGCTACAACTTTTTCTACTTTTTCTTGTAATTCATCATCTTTTTTATGACCTGAAATGAATACAATTGTAATAATGAATTCTGATTATTTAAATACAGCAGTTAGTGTAAGAATCCAGAAGTACAATTGGATAAATGATGTCATGTGAACTCCATGTAAATTCTAGTCACTGATCATGCATGAGATGGCCAGAAAGACTGACAAGAAACATTGAAAATATACTATGATGTCTTGTCAATTGTTTCATTTTATAGGTTTATCCAGAACTGTACCATTTTTCCATTGACCACTCAATTTATTAGTCTGACCAGAACCAAGAAGAAAACACACTGCAGTGGTGAGACAGTATTCAGTTGTTTCATTGGTATGGTGTGGTATGGTATTGTTGTTTAACGTCCAACTCAAGAATATTTCACTCATATGGAGACATCACCGTGTGCCGGTGAAGGGCTACGTATTTTGCCGATGCTTGGCACTGCTGGCCGTAGAGCGGGGAAGATTCTTAAACGTGCAAACACCCACCGTGACACGGGACCTCGGTTTTTACTGTCTCATCTGAAAGACAGGGACGGCCAACCACGGAGTGGCTCTACATGGCTCGAATCCGGATCTCTCGATTCACAGACGAACACGCTAAACACTTGGCCATGGAGGCCCCTGTTTCATTGGTACTAGGAGAACAGTCAGATCATTGACCCAAGGTAGCAGGGGAGGCTGTTAACATTGCTCACTGTTCATTGCACAAGAGCCCTGTTCCATACTCAATATGTATGCCGAGTCTGATTCTCAAACTGCTTACTGTTCATTACACATGTACCATGTTCCATACTCAATATGTATGCCGAGCCTGATTCATGATTGACGAAGAATCAATGTTTGCCTTAAAACCAGATCAACCTATTAAGTATTACTAACTGTGTTATAATACAAAAAACCAACAAAACAACAAAAACGAGAGGCCCAAATGGGCCTATAAAGCTCACCTCAGTGATCAAGCATAAACAGGGATTAAAGACATTAGCTGAAAATTCACAGATGCATTCAGTTTTTCATTCTATGCATCCCTTATGAAGAATTTTCTCAAAGGAAGAAAACCATCCAGACCTATTTGACCCCACCCTTTTCCATCCCTGGGTGGATCCAACCAAAAAACAACATGTTTAGAAAAAGAAGCTGCAAATGTGAAAAAACACTCCCCCCCCTCTCATTTTTTGAACTTCTCAAGGTAAACAAATTCACTAAAATTTTCAAAATTGAATTTCAGTAATTTTTTCTCAAGAAAGCTTGTGTAAACCTTGTTCTAATAACACGTAAAGCATTTGATCAACAACAACCATGAGTATTTCAACCCTTCGGTGAGCCTCGTCATGGATATCAATCGGCATGAACATTCGGTTTGAGATTTCTTTGTCTCTCCCGGAACATAGTGTTAGATCCTATTAATCCAAAATACAAACTGAAACGATTAGATAGATTTTAAACATTATTCAATTCAATTCATTTTAGACTTGTACATCCCCTTATAGGAGCCCATTAGGTCCTTTGTAATTTTCACTAAGTTGCACCACTGTCTTGAGGGTCATAAAAAAACTTATTACCACAGGCATAAATGGATGTCCAATGCCTTGCTGTTTTAAAATAAATATCTTTGTTTTCTTTATATTGAGCAGCCACCACTGCATCCTGTGGATCATCTGGCTCCGCCGCTGCTAGGAGTGCTTGTAATGATAACAAAACTGTTCTTAAAGTCATGGCCGCTGCCCTGAAATATATACATATATCTTAAATGAAGAAACTCAAAATCTTATTGCCCTATATCAGGCAGAAAATTTTGATTGTCATAATGAAAAACGTTCAAGAAATAAATAATAAGATTCATTCGCATGTCAAATCTTCAACATTGGATGCCTACACTACTGGGCGAGACAAGAACTTTTAAGGGTACATGCACCTGCCCTGTGCATCCGGTTTCTAATTCTTACAAGAATTACCAGTCTGAATGGTAAGAAATTACCAGTTAAGAAATATTACTAGTGAAAGCCCTCCATTTTCACCTCGTACAACCTTTAAGTGTGAACAACATAAAAGAACTCTGTTCATTAGGGATACATCTAAGGGATGCCTTCAACCTTCGTTCTTCTTTGCTTGCATGACCTGATTCCTGTTTGTATCTCCTCATGCGACATTTCTGCATTATCAGATTACATGCATTTTTCTTTAAAAGTTCAAAACTGTCTAAACTTTATATCAATATCATTAAAAACTAGAATTGTCCTAACGGGACTTATACCCCCCCCCCCCCCGTGGCAGCATTTTCGAGGAACGGGAGTAATGTGTGTGACCTTGACCTTTGAACCCCAAAATCAATAGGGATCCTCCTTGAGTCATAGGCAACCCATGTGTGAAGTACCAACATTGTAGACCCACAGGTTATCGAGTTATTGTGCGGAAACCATTTTCAAGGAACAGAGTCTTGTGACCTTGACCATTGACCTTCCGACCCCAAAATCTATAGGGATCCTCCTTGAGTCATAGGCAACCAATGTGTGAAGTATCAACTTTGTAGACCCATGGGTACTTGAGTTATGGTGCGGAATACATGGACAGACAGACAGACAGACAGACAGACAGACAGACAGACAGACAGACAGACGGACGGACAGACATGGTGAATCCAGTATAACCCCCTACAACTTTGTTGGCGTGGGGTATAAAAATTCATGGAACATGGTTGTTTTCATTTTTACTTATACATATGTAATCCCAACCCCCATCCCTGAATATGTAGAGCGCAATTGGAGAGACATCTTAGCATGTATTGCCCGCCTAAACTATTTTCGGTCGTTATGCATGCCAGCCTTTAATGGTAATTTGCCAGGTTTTTCACAGTTTGAAGTTTGTATTACGTGTACACTCACTGTCACGGTGCCTGAGAGCCATATTAATTAAATGCGTTTGTTTAAGTCCGCTAGATCGCCAGACATCGTTACAAAACAGGTAAATTGCCCTATGAGAGCCTTGAAACCATATCATAAAAAGTGATATTTTGCACATGCCGATTTCGTATAAAGCAGGTAAGAAATACATAGAGTATATAGGGGTTTGGCAGGGGATTTTATTTGACTTCGTAAAATG
>JACSZP010017396.1:0-27694 GCA_016161895.1 Pinna nobilis | reverse complement strand
ATTTCTCAGTGCAAAATGATTAGGTGAAAATTCTACATTGCTATTGATGTATTTGGTGGAATTAACTATCATATTTTCCAATGACTACTTTACAAAGATCAGGTAAAAGGGTTAAAGTCATAAAATTTCATGAACTAGTGGGCATGGACCAATTTTTTACATCATTATAACTCAATGATCCTTCTCTTGTTATGGTTATGATATTATTATCATCATGAAATCGCAGTAAAAGAACATTTTTTTTCTCTGTTTAGTTAAGGTATTTCTGCCCTTACGGTTAATATGATTTATTTTCTCTAAATCATTTTTGATCTTTATTCTCAAAATTGACACAGAATTTTTTCCTGTGTTTTTGCTATGCAACAGTTATGAAACTTTCATTATATCTTTTTTATCAAAATATAGAGTGAAGGATAAGCGTTGAAATATCTAAATCCTTCATTTTAGTTATTACGAAATACACATGTTTTTTGTTTGGAAGAGTCATCTGGTTTAAAATCCACATTGAACTCATCAACCCCCTGAAAATTCATTTGACTCCTCCCTAAATCAATGATTTGGGCAAATCCAAATGAGTTTTTAGGGGTAAAAGAGTTAACATACACCAGCCATCTTGGTTGCTTATTAAACACAAGGAACCGCTCTTGGGCTACATGGGTAGCCCTGATGTGTGGCAAGGGCTTTAAGTAGTCATGCCACACATTAAATCTCATTAACCTGACCTGATCTCATTATAGTCTGAAAGTGATTGTACTCACCTGTTTTTACCTGATTATGAAACAATGTCCATTTCATTTGTTGTTTTAAATTGGATAGGTACATGTATATGAACAACTTTTGACAATATTCATTTTATCTATTTACCATGAGATTACATTTATAGTAAAGCAGCTAAAGAATCATGACTTGTATAAAATATTTGTTCCGTTAGTGCTAACTTGTATGTCTTGTAGGAGAATTAATTTGTAAAAATTACCATTTCTGTTTAATTTTCCTCTTTAAGACCAAAAGTGAAAGGGAGGCAACTCTTGCTTGAAGTATTTCATATACTTCTCTTAATAGGGGTTAGCTGTATATAACAGAACTATGGAAAGATTTTGTTGAGCTTATCTATCAAGTCTGTAATTTTCCTAGAGGGCAAGGGGGATAACCCCTGATTGGAAAATTCAATTATTACACTCACATGTACAATGAATGCATAGTTGTATATGTACATTACATTGTCTCAAATGATAAACATACAGAAACAGAGATTTACTTTTCAATTTGTATATAATAGCTAGAATTTCTCAGAGTTCTAAAATCCTGTTATTTGTTCTTATGATCAATATATTTTCTTTATTTTTATAAACTGATACAAATGAAATGAATGATGCAAATTTAATTGTATTTGTACATTTGCATAATTATTCTTATGAATGATGCAGCATACAGAATAAAATATGAAGAGTTCATTGTTGTTGTTGTATTGTTGTTTAATGTCCCACTCAAGAATATTGCACTCATATGGAGACGTCACTGTGTGCCATTGAAGGGTAACAAATTTTGCCAATGCTCGGCACTTATGGCTGTAGAACAGGGAGGGTTCTTTAACGTGCCAACACCTACTGTGACACAGGACCTCGGTTTTTACTGTATCATCCGAAAGACAGGGACTGTCAACCGTGGAGTAGTGCTGCTTGGATTCTAACCCCGGACCCTTTGATTTGAAGTCAAAACACCCAAACCACTCAGCCATGGAGGCCCCAAAATATGAAGAAACACACTGACTTCTTTGTTATGGAATTATGAGTAAATTAGAAATGCAAAAGAAGAGGAACAATTACTCAGTTGTTTCACCTCACTTAGGAGACCATCTCACTTAAGAGACCATCTCACTTAGGAGACCATCTCACTTAGGAGACCACCTCACTAACCAGACTAATAAAGACCATCAAAATTCAGTCCGTCTGTCACTCTTCAAGCCTATTTTAACCTCAATTGGGAAGCCGCCTCAATAATCAGACAGATCTTAGCCATTCACTAATGAGTGGTCTTAATAGAGAGGTTCCACTATACTTGCCTTATAAGTGACATAAATATAAACAGCTTCCAAAATGGAGTTTTCCCTAAATAAATCACCCAAATTTTTCCTTATTCCCTTGGATGATCTTAAAAAACAGGTTAGACTGTATTTATCAGTTTCCTTATACATGTACATGTACAGGTATATATACAGTTAATTCAGGCCTGATAATTGTATTTGAGTAGGAAGAAAGTTCTGTACGTGTGAAAAACATGCATGAATTTACACAAAAGTATTCATGATTTCTTTAAATTTTTGAAACATTTTAATTTTTATTATTTTTTTCAGCAAATTTTTTTTCCTACAACCAAGTTTCGGATTTGTTCTGACAGATATGAATTCAAAAATCAATTAATGTAAGGTTAAGTCTGTATACAAATGTACATGCTTATAAAGATATAAATAAATACATGAATATATCATACATGTATACAATGTGTAATAAATATAAATGTACAGTATAAGGGAAAAGGGTACCTGCACATGGAACATGTACTTAATTGTTTACAAAGGACATACATTGTATTTATTATGAGTCAACAATTGATTAATAATGAACACCAGTTTTATATCTTTCTTGATTTGTTGGTCTAGGAACGATTTTGAAGTCTTTCTCTGTCACTGCGTTTCCTGTTGATATTGCATCAAATGACCAATGGTCACTAATCATGTCTAAATATACATTTGACCAGAGGTCAGTTCATGTCTGTCCAAGGTGGCAAAGTAATATATACCTTTTGAGGTAACATTGACAGCTCCCATTATCTTCCCATCATCAAACCCTCGTCAAATCATCATTTCTTACATGTGACCCTCAGGTTATATGTTACAAATATAAACATTTGATTTTTTATTACCTTCGTTCCCATAGATCTTTATACCGATTTCTCGAATACTCACTAATTCTTTGTTTTGATTTTTATCTTGACATAATATTGATGTATTGACTTTTTTTCCCCCGCTCCTCATGCCTCGCTTTTATTATTTTTTTGTATAAATAATTATCTACATTACTGTTTAAAATTAAGAAAAAGATGGAATATATTAATAATTATTACATTTCTGTGAGTCGTAAATTTATAAGAGAGATAGATGACATCCAATAGCCACTGTAATATAGACTAAGATAAAAATAAATGTCTGTCATATAATCCCAAACATTCCAAAAATTGGAGTATGGAAAAATGTTGTACATGTACCACTTTTAGGCGATCGATCCACAAAAAAAAAAATGTTACATGTAGTTTGCTGTACTGCCAACTGACTCACTCGAAAAAGTGTGATGATTATTTATTTTATACATACATGTATCAGGATATGGTATAGTCACATTGCTTGTATTAAACATTTGTAGAAGGTTTACAGTTTTAAAAAAAAATCCTCAATGTAAATGTACATATACTGTACAATGTATTTACATGTACATGTTGTACTAACAGTGAAAAATCTGAATCCTGACCTTTACAATAAATAATTTCTTTTTTATTCAGGTATGCAAATTATTTCTTATTTTTAAATTTTTCTTCTTCTTGTTTTCTCTTTGTGCCATTTACCGCAACATATAATTCAAATTCAAATGTTAATTGATGATTACCAAAAAACATGAGGCGTACATCATAAATGAACATCATACATGTATATACAAAATGTACATTGTAATATTGGCCGCATCAAATTGATGCTGGCTTAAGAAACGTTGCTCTATATAATTACTGGATAGGTCTGAAGAATATTTAAAATACCAATGTTGTTGGTTGGTTCTGTTGTTATTTAACGTCCCATCCCAGAATCTCTCACTTATATGGAGATGTCACTGTGTGCCCATGAAGTGCAACAAATTTATCCTATTTTCAGCACTTATGGCCATTGAGCTGTGAGCGTTCTTTAACATGCCAACATCCACTGTGACACATACGTGTACCCCGTTGTTTTTTTTTTTACCATCTCATCAGAAGGACAGGGACAACCAGCCGCAGCGTAGCATGGATTGGGACCTAAGACCACAGTATCAGAAAACAAATACACTATAAACCACTGAGCCGTGGTGACTCACCTAGGATAGGACAATTAAGGATCTTTAATTAGCATACCAAATAAAACATATAACCTAGAATTTACCTTAGATTTTACTTTCCCACCTTATTATCCCCCCCTCCACTGTAATAAGTTGTTGTTGCGTTGTTGTTTAACGTCCCACTCAAGAATATTTCACTCATATGGAGACGTCACCGTGTGCCGGTAAAGGGCGACAAATTTTGCCTGTGCTCGGCACTGCTGGCCGTAGAACAGGGAGGGTTCTTTAACATGCCAACACCTACTGTGACACGGGACCTCGGTTTTTACTGTCTCATTCGGAAGACAGGCCGGCCAACCATGGAGTGGTGCTGCGGGAATCGAACCCCGGACCCCTCGGCTCGAAGTTGAACACGCTAACAACTCGGCCACGGAGGCCCCCCCCCCCCATGGAGAGATCACGGATTACCAGTGGATAGATTTAAATGTTGGCCAGCTAAGCCGCAAGTATGACTGTGATGTGTGATCTCACAGTTTCATCCAAAGGAAAGAGGAGAAGCTAGCCATCTATACTTAGACTCGAACCCATGACCAACCCATCTGAAGTTCACTACAGCATAAACACAGTGGCTTTTTATTTGTCAAGTTATTGTTGTATTGTTGTTTAACGTCCTACTCAAGAATCTTTCAAATTTTGCCTATGGATAGCACTTATGGCCGTAGAGCAGGGAGCTGGCACTTTAAACACCTACTGTGACACAGGACCTTGGGTTTTACTGTCTCATCCAAAAGACAGGGACACCAAATATAGCAATGTGGCTTGGGCTCGAACCCCAGACCTCTCGATCTGAAGTTGAACACCCTAACCACTAGGCCACAGCAGCCCCCCATTTGTTAAGTGAACGTGCTGTTTGAAGAAGTAGGAACAAGGTTTTACAAAATGCACCATTTAACATACAGATTGCTTATAACATACATGTACAAGAACCAAGGTTTGATTAATTTATCAAAAAATCTTTTTCATGTAAGTGATAAAGTGTCCTAATATTTTGTTTTTCAATTATACTTTACATTCATGAAATTAAATTATTTGAATTGGCAATTTTACAAACATTTTTACCCCCCCTCCCCCCACCTCATTGTACTGACTGACCGTGTGTAAGATCAAATAATCAAGGAATAATTCTTTTATGATAAACTAAAATACAGTAGAGTTGGTCTATAACAAAGTCAAAGGGGAGTGACTTTTGACTTCGTTATGGCATCCTTTGTTTTAAGCATCAGAATTTACTATATAAATAGATAAATAGTAATTGGGGGGGGGATTTTATTCCTCTTTGTTATAGCGCTGAATTCGTTTTATGCCGATTTGTTATAGACCAACTCTACTGTACCAAATGATCAAAACTCATGTACTGAACATAGATGTATGATGGATCTTCCTTTATACCAAATTTGATTTAAATTCATGTAAAAAATTTTAAATAAACTAACTTCTAGAAAGAGAAATCAGATTTTTTCTTATTTCAAATTTCAGAACCACATTTGTGGTAGATGCACCTAATTAATTCTGGAGTTTCTGGTACATATGCACTTGTAGGTTTGCAAAGTCTTTGAGTATACATGTACCTTATGACTATGCAAGCATGATTTACTGGTACTAAAATATTGAGTATGCTATAAATTTCCTAAAAAATATCAGGTCTGATTCCATAAATGATTTGAGCCACTTAGATTTTTCTTTTATGTATCAGACTAGCCAACAATAAAAATTACCAATGGGAGAGATTTTTCAATCTCATGGGGGAGATTCCAAATATTATTAATAATTAATAGGAAAATTAAAGATTTTTAGACTTGGCCAGTACAGTCTAACCTGCCTTAGCGACCCACTGAATTAAAGGAAAACCTGTCATATGTGACCTAAATGAGTGGTTCCCAAAATGGCTTTTTCCTATATAAATCACCTGATTAAAGAGACCACCTGTCATATGTGACCCTTTTTGCTCCTTCCCTTGGACGGTCTCTTAAAAAAGGTTAGACTGTACACATGTAAATTGTATTAGATAATTCTATTCTGCTTAATGAAATTCCATCAAACTTTTCACAATTACCTCCCTTTGTGCAATACACTATTGACTAGACCAAATTAATTGCCTTACAATATAATCGGTAAGATATAAAGCTTGAGTACATCAGACATCTATATTATCTATGGGGGTTGATTTACAGTTATGTTTCACACTTTGACAGTCAGTCCTGATATTTCCATCATTAACTTGATCTATTCATAATTATTTACAAGTAGCCTCCGGGCAGGAAATAATAAATCGTAGGTTTCGCCCATCGTCTTTTGTCCATGTTTCCAGTTTATTACCAACCATACATCATTATGTTTTTTTACCTTCTTGTTTGCATGTGTTTTTGATCCACCTGCGAATAAGTACAAAATACGTCTTTATGTTAACTTTGAGTCAGCGTACGTCATGTACATGGAGGACGAGAAGGAGAAAATCCTGTATGTGCGCAGAGTTGTAAAAGTTAGTCATGGGCTATAAGGAAACTTCTTATTTTTCTGTGTGTTTGAAATAATGAAGAATATCAATAAAATCAGGGATAGAAAATGATGATTCAGTGTGAGTTTGTGTGTGTGAGAGATCGAGAGAGATCGAGAGAGAGAGAGATCGAGAGAGAGAGAGAGAGAGAGAGAGAGAGAGAGATCTGAGTTTTCCATGTGTATTCTCTACTTTTCAAAAGGACCAAACACTTTGGCAGTTTTCTTACACTGAAATTGAGTAAATTAAGATTTGATAACCTGTTTTTGATCCTATGTAAATACATGTACATGTATACATGTACATATATGATGATTTAGTTGCAGATTTACGGTAGTTGTATAACAAGAGGTCCAAAAGGCCTTAATGGTCATCTGAGAAACAAGTACCCCATGTGATCCATTTATGGACAGATTTCAATTTTATTTACAAATTTTGTAGATATTGACATAACAACCATGTACAAAATTTGAAAATAATCTGACCCAAACTTGATTCATACTGTTATTCTTAAGAAGATCAAAATGTCTCAGCAAATCAGAGGCCTTGGTCACCATCTTGGATTTTGCATTGTTCTGAAAAGTAACAACACTTCTGTGGGACCTTGTGTGGAACACCTGTACCAAAGTGAGGCATGATCCATTCAGTGGTTCTTGAGAAGAATTTCAAAATGTGAAAAGTTCATGGATGACACACGGCACAAGATGGACGACAGACGATGACAGACAAAAAGCGATGCAATACATGTAGGTCACCATGAGCAAAGCACAGGTGGCCTAAAAAGTATCTTGACAGGGTGTTCAAGATCTTCATCATCACTACCAGTAGTGGGGGTCTTAGGAGTGAATTTTCAAGGTGAATGTCAATCAGCCAACCTTCAAACATTGCTAGATGCTGTCGCTCTGTTGTTTTATGTCGATTACAAGAATCTTTCATTCATAGAGGTGCTGAATGCCAGTGATGAGCTTGAGATTTTGGTCAATATATGATTTTTAGGCTACTGAGTTAGTGGGCTACTGAGTTAGTAGGCTACTGAGTTAGTATGGGCTTTTTCAATGTGTCAACAGCTTGGTTGTATTGTTATTTAACCCTTTCAACCCCAAGTGTCAGAATGGTATGTTCTTTTCTATTGTCTGGGCTAGTCTATTTTGGTCTGTGGTGTTGAAAGGGTTAACGTCCAACTTGAGAAAATTTCACTTATACAGAGATGTCACCGTGTGTCCGTGAAGGGAACGAATATTACCTATGCTCCATGCACACGTCAGAGCAGGGACGGTTCTATAATGTACCAAAATAGGCTAATGTGACATGGGAGCTCAGTTTTTACTGTTTCATCCAAACGGCAGAGAAAGCAATCTTGTATGGCTAGAAGTGGCACCAGTTTGATCCAACCCAGGATAAGATCAGGCAGGGAGAAGCTTTGGAAATATAACCTTGCAGCACTCACCACTTTGCTAAAACAGCCAATATCCAAAAAGTGACCGGATACCACATAGGAACGAAAAATTGTACACAAATAAGCCAATAAACTGAGCAAAACAATATCTCATGTTGGCTGGTTGTCTTGTTGTTTAACTTTCACTTATATGAGATGTCACTGTATGCTGCTGAACAGGAACACATTTGGCCTATGCACAACACTTATGACTGTTGAACAGGGAGGGCGCTTTAATGTGCAAACACTTATTGTGACACAAGATCTTGGTTTTTACTGTCTCTTATCCCAAGTACAGGGTAAGCCAAATGCAGCATCACGCAGATTTAAGCCCACGACCTCAAGACCAGAAAGTCAACACGCAAACCAATGAGCCATGGCACCCTCCCCCCTCCAATATTTCAAGAGTTATAAGTAAAACAAATGACTTTCATGTATATTTCTGGATTTATTTTCATGTTCTTTTCACTTTTTTAAAAAATAATCAATAATTGTAATTTACAAGTCATGTAATATGTACAGAAATTTGTTAACAAAAGTCAATATATATATGTACAATTGCACTATAAAAATAACAACACTGACATATACACAGAAACACACGCATGCACATACTCCACACTCATAAAGATGAAAAAAAAAATGTCAATGAAATAGACAGTCTGACTGTCAGTTCAAAGGTCACATATAATACTATGGGAAAAACTTATCTCTCATTGGCCATTTTTTTTCATCATAAAATAGGGACATCATCTTTATCTTATTTCTACTATGATTTTCAAAATTATTACTATTCGGAGTCTGAAATTTGAAAAAGTTGTACAGTACCTACATGTAGGAACTTGAATGAAGCAAACAAGTTCAATAGATTTGAGATCAAGGTTGAAATGTTTCCATAAATTTGAATTGTAAAAAGTATCCAGAATGATAATCTTTATATTCCAATACAGTAATTTCAGTTTTTGTAATTTCACCTTTCTTTGGCTTCTCTCTCGGGTAATTTTAAATTATAGCATATTCAGACACTGATTGCATCAGACATTATCGACATTTTCTGTAATAATCTCGTTAGAGTAACATCATTCAACACATTAAATTACACATACATGAGACGAAATACTGATGAGTATTTTGAGATGAGAATACTGGACTATGTCATGTACAGTTCTGTTCAGTACAAAATCTCAAAATGTTAGAAATCAATCAAATTCCATGTTACCCCACAAGATTAGCCATTGCGGTGTCACTTTTGTTATCTAAGTGGGTCCACTTTGAAAGAATCATAACATTGATTCTATATTATGTCTGCTTCACTGCGAAATGACCTGAATGAAGACTGTGCACACTGTGTAATTCGCGAAGCCAAAATATACTAAATCAAAATTGTCATAAGTTAAATCCAGCTTGTCCTAAAACTTGGTGCAAGTTTTTCTTCTTAATCTTGAAATTTTCTCGAGCATTAATCAATTTCATTGATATGTTGTATACGTGTATGAATTTTTTCACATCAGACTGAGAGACATCATGATGATAGAGCAGCCCAAAAATTTTCAAAATACTATAGACAGGAGGTTCTCATCAGCTAGCGATTTTTTTCAACATTTTTAATTAGCTTCAGTATCAACAGTTTGAAATTGATTTTTCGGTGTCGAAAAATTACACTGTATATTTACTTATAGAAAAATAATGGACTCAAAATTCTAAGAAATCATACCGAACAGAACATTTTCTTAAGAGAACTTTCTCTCCACTAAATTCTAAAGTACTGGTACCAAGTCTTGTCTCTATGAGCAGTGGATGAAATGGTGATGTAAATCATAACACTGTTGCCATGGAAACATTCTGTCATCCATGATTTTGAGAAAGTTGATATTATGCAAATACAAGTACAGGTATGTCCATTTGAGGACAATAATATAGACGAGACATGTTATATACGAAAAAAAAAGAAAAGAAAATGGAGCACCACAATGTGCGACTAAAACATGCAGGACAGGAACCATGGGGTCTCTGTTGTCATAGCAACAAACACTAAACTGAGGCAGCTTCTGTTGACTTTTGGCACATGAAAGGACTGTCTTTGATTATAAAGCTTTTATGAAGATGACAAAGCATACGTGATCACACGCGTCACCAAGAAAGAAACGCAACTTTACACGATCACGTCACTGTGAAAGAATAAATTGTCTATTTCTTGCGCTAATTCCTCTGGATTTATTGTGTAGCTCCCCGACGTTGTCGTCGAGTTTCCGTCGTCATCCCGAGTGGCAATACTTTCACTTATTGTGTCATCGATATCTTGTAGCGAGTATCTTGGCCCAAACGTACTCGGAGTCATCTCGTTCAAGGTGTCGAGATGAGTCCTTCCTTCATGAAAATAGAGCTCTCTAGAGTCTGGAGTCCTGATTGGCACATCATTATGGTACAGACTATTTTGTGAATAGTTCGGATTATATTTATGTTGGGACTTATTTTTAGCATTTCTAGCTTTATTGCTATCCACTGTCGTGTTAGCAGTCACACTATCGTCACTGAAACTAATATTCCGTCGATAGCTGTCCGTTTTGGGCACAGCTTTTCCCGGGTGGCTGGAATGTAGAATATTTGAATGTTTTGTGGGTGTATGGCGCATTTCCTCCCCTCTTCTGAAGTCACTGTGGTAACTTTGTCTGGCTTCTTCTGAAAAAATAAATCGTCAACTTCAATTCCATGTGACCAATTAATGTACATCATTCTATTACAGTGGAGTTGGTCTATAACAAAGTCGTAGGGGATTGACTTTTGACTTTGTTAAAGGCATCCTTCATTTTAAGCAGCAGGATTTACTACATATATAGATAAATAGTGGTTCTTTTTGGAGATTTTTTCCTCTTCGTTTTAACACTGAATTCGCTTTAAGCCGATTCGTTATAGACCTACTGTATTAACAAAAAAAAATACTACTTTCATTGTTATTTATAGAATAAATGTGAACACTTTTGGACATCAAAATATTTTCTTACATCTATAGCAAAAGTATGTGTGGGTCTACCACTGTCTTTAAAAGCAGAATTATAATTGCAAAGAACCCCTAACTCAAATTAAAAAATAGTTTTGAAATCTCTTGAATTACAATAACAAATTGAAAAATAATACCAAATTGGGAAACAGCTTATTCTGGTCAAGCAATTAGTGTTAGAAAGTCACACAACAGCCAGTTCATCCATGCAAAATTTCTTTTTTCAATCTTTTGTTTTTAATTTAGAATTCACAATATGCTAGTCATCATGCCTTTTATTATTATAAAACTCAAAATCAAAGCAAATACTTATACATGTAAATGGGAGAGATAAGTCCATCGAGGGTTCAGTTGTGTTTGGCATTGTTAAGTTCAGATGTATTTTGAGAAAGAAAGAAGGAAAGAAAGAAAGAAAGAGAAATAAAGAAATTGGTATTGTTCCTTATGCAATTCTTTATTTCAAAATGCAAACAGAAAGGAAAAAATTGCAATATTTGAAAATGTATAAATTATTCATGATAAGCAAAATATTTATATTTTGTTAGAAAAATATGCATGTCTGGTTCAAGATGTTGAACTAATTTTTTGAGATATAGGAAGAAAGGGGCATGAGCTCCAAATGTTTTTATATACTATGCAACATAAAAAACAAAAAATGTCAGTTAAACAATACAGCTAAGTCAAATGATACATGTATAAAATGAGGATGAAATTAACGATATTGTCAACAATCCATTTCACGATCAAGCTTGGAGCATGCTCCATGCCGACTTACCGAGCTGTAATGAGTGGATACTAAACGTAACACTGGTAATATACCACTGGGAAAATAAGAAAAGACCAAAAGAAAATTCAGCAAGCTATAACAGATCAGGTCTAAGAGCCCCATACCTCCCCCTTTCCCGCAACTCAAATAGTGTGAATATTTGTATAAAATTCCGATTTTTCTAGCTTTGGTAAAAAGTGAAATAGGATTAAGTTAGGGAAAATTAATTGGGCTGTAACGGGTCATGCCTTAACCCACCTTTCCCAAAACTAACATCGATGTGAAACAAACAAATTTCGTTATTAAAAAAAAAAAAACAAAAACCCCCCCCCAAAAACCACCTCTTTTTCTGTCTATTGGGAGTATACATGCAGTGAATAGAAATATGGTTCGGCAAAACATGTGATCAACTGACGTTTATATTTAACGTGATCACGACAGTGGGAGAATTTCATTCACAGAAAAAGTTTTTATAATTTTTCTGACCAAGTTTACAAACCTGGAATTTGTTTTTTGTAAATATTTGCACATTCAACATAACACTCGAATTTGGGACCATTACCAATGTTAGCATTTCACAAAACAAAAACTCTGGGCCTCCTAAATGAAAAACTATCTTTTAATTTCACACGAGCCAGAAATATAGATCTTTTTATATCGCTGTTTTCATTTTTCCTTCATACAAACATTCATCTGTGACTCATATTAGGAAACAGGTTCAGATTATCGCTATAAGTGTCTGAAAAAGGGTGTATCATTTAGTTGTATATCCATTGTATATGTGGGCCTTAGTTTTCAAAATACGACAATATCTATCATCAGATTATAAAACCAATTCTGAAAATAATTTCGTAAAAATGGCCCTCTGATTTTCTGTCTTTCAATTGGTCTGATTTGATGGGTAACCCCAACACCTCTACCATCCAATCAGTTAAACAAAACTGTACCAAGACGTGATCGAGAAATTTCCTTGATACACTTTTTGGCATAAATTATTGCAAATCTCTTTATTAGCGATTTTTTTAATTATAAAAATAGGAAAATAAGTACTGGGTCACATGACCACAACTTACCAGTATCGCTGAGAGGATGGCCTTTATTGCTGTTGATGTCTTCCTCACTACCGCCCCGCCCGCTGTCGCTAGTGGCTGATTCGGCAGACATCTCGCTATTGACATCGTCAGCCTTTCTTTGTAAAATTTCTCGCATCTTCTTAGCCTGCCAAAGACAAAACATGCAAAATCTCTGAATTGTGTTAGCATTGGAAATGTTGACATCTAAAAAGTGACTGTTTATTGAAGGAATTCTGAGATCAGCTGTTAATTTAGTGATATTCTGCTTTACTTTTTGCAGATTGTTGATTCTAACTTTAGTCTATGAGTACCAGTCCAAAGTAAGAGATATGGTACCGGTATGTTGTGTCTTTCCACCACTTGATAGAACAATGAACAAACATTTAATTTCAGCGAGTCATAATGGGTAAATTACGGTAAACAAAAATTAACAGGATTTTCTATACGAGAAATCGAGAATTTGTTGTTAACCTGTAATAAGTCGCCAATCTTGACATCTTAGATATTGATTGATATCAGGGATATACACATAATTTATGCTAATCAGATTTAATTAAAACTTTCTGAGTTATCATTTACAACACATCACACACAATTGTTTTTTTTTAAGTTAGGGACTGTCTCTTTGCCAATATATTAAGAGTTGTTATTATTTTTTATGCTCCACTCAGTCTTTCACACATACGAAGACATCACCATATTCTTGGGAAGGGCTTCAAACTATGGTCTACGCTTGACACTTACATGTACAATGTACCATACATGCATGGCTATTGAAGATGCGGTGAGATATCTTCAAGATGCCGATACTTCTGTGACACGGGACCATGGGTCTAACTAGTACAGTAAAAGGTATATCTGGTACACGAACCATTTGTAGGGATTCTGTAATTTTGCTTATAACTTCAGTTGACAGATTTGTAATATTCTAAAATCACCTGCTCATGAATTTCAATACCACATATACAATCAGAGAGGTCCCTAGTGTGTATGCGACAAAAACATCTAAATTAGAAGTTAAAATATTTTGACTTTTTTTCAACACATCCGCATCTGTTCAAAGCCGTCTAATTAGCATAATCACAGGTTTCTCAATTCCCGATTTATTTACCTCGCCTCCCCGACTATTGTCATTTGCCTGGAGCTGTCAAATCGCAGAAAATAGAAATATCCCGATGATTAGCTTCATTTGGGTTTGAAACCGACGACCCCCGTGCACTTCAGACAAAACGATTCCCCATGCACATTTCAGATTTGAACGACACTTGCATCTTTTCAAAACCAATTTAAATTTCATGGCTGGAGTACACAGATTAATCTCCATTCAATGGGCATGGCTGTGGTGACAACTGTTCATACAAGTGCTCAAAGACGTTGAAATATGAACACCGGTGTTTACGAACAATACATGACAAAATCTCTGAAGTGTTAATCCAGGTCTCCCGCGATTCAGTTTACCTTTCCCTCTTTAATCATGGCCTGAAGTATCGGATTGATGAATGTTCGCAGGACTGCCCCCCTCATACAATGAAAAAATTTGATACTTGGCCAACGAAGGAAGAAAAAGAAGTTCTTATCAAATAAATTGAAATATAAATAGATTAAATTTGATGACGTAAAACGAATTTGAAATACATTGTACTATATTTGCGTAATATCATTTATCATGGGTATTACATCAATCTACATGTTCTGAGAAACAAAATTAAGAAATGGCAGTGCAGTCTCTCTGAGGATGAGAAAATCAGGGGTCTGGGAGTGCACATAGATGGAAGAGTGTTACATATGTCTACACATAAGAATATACCCATATCATTAGACTTACTTCTTCTACCTTCTGCTATGTTAGCCACAGTCTCTCTGAGGATGAGAAAATCAGGGGTCTGGGAGTGCACATAGATGGAAGAGTGTTACATATGTCTACACATAAGAGTATACCCATATCATTAGACTTACTTCTTCTAGCTTCTGCTGTGTTAGCCACAGTCTCTCTGAGGATGAGTAAATCAGGGGTCTGGGAGTGCACATAGATGGAAGAGTGTTACATATGTCTACACATAAGAATATACCCATATCATTAGACTTACTTCTTCTACCTTCTGCTGTGTTAGCCACAGTCTCTCTGAGGGTGAGTAAATCAGGGGTCTGGGAGTGCACATAGATGGAAGAGTGTTACATATGTCTACACATAAGAATATACCCATATCATTAGACTTACTTCTTCTACCTTCTGCTGTGTTAGCCACAGTCTCTCTGAGGGGCTTGGGAGTCAGGGGTGGGACTGGGATTATAAGTATGTATAAGAGTGTTTGCACAGGAGTCTACACAAATGACCACATGCATGTTATTGGACATGTGAGTAGGTATATCACTGCTATTTGGCTCACTTCTTCCTTCAATTAGTGTAGCCACAATCTTTCTGAGGGACTCTGGTGGAGGGGCTGGGAGTTCAAGTACATGTATGTGTATGTGTAATTGTGTGTGTGCACTTGTCTACACATGTGAGTAGGTATACCAGTGTTGTATGACTCACCTCTTCTTCCTTTAGCTGTTGTAGCCACAGTCTCTCTGAGGGACTCTGGGCTCTGTGGAGGGGCTGGGAGTACAGATGGTTCAGGTCAATCTTTTTGTCCATTACGGCATCCTTACTCATTTCTGAATGAAGCGTGTTGTTGGTAATCAGTGAACTGCAGGCCACAGGGTTCTATTTGGATGAAAACAAAGCAAAAATACATCTATCAATACATATATGTATACATAAATTAATTTCAAGTTTTAATAATTTCATGAACTTTCATTGCCTTTATTTGGTCTGTATATTTGTGAAACCCTGAAATTTCCACATCAGATCGACTTGAAATTTGCTTATCAAAAAATGTATGTAAATGTAGAATATTATTTTTTTTACATTGTAGAACTCCTGTATTATCACTGGACTAATGAAATTTATATATTTGTACATCAGTACATGTTATGTCAACCTGTCTGCATTATTTGTACAGAATATATATTTTTTATTGCCTGCAATGTAAGCTTGAAAGTGATAGACACTTATTAAAGAAGAGAAATGGCCACTTCACTCTCAGAAGGCCAGTAGGCTTTAACAGATAGGCAACCTGAGAGGCTCTCCTCCAACAATTAGAACTTGAGACAATTATTTAACTACCAGGATGTGGAACATGGGGCTGCACAAATCAATTAACCATTAGACAGACACAACTTTTCTTTTAAATAATTTTGGGACAACTTATCTTTTGAGTAATTTTGGGACAAGTAATAGAGCGCGGCACTAGTTGGTACCTGTTTATATTGGGGATAACAATACTATCGAACACAAAGGCGGTAATTGTCTCATTATTGGAACAATTGTTCACATGTACATTGTACAGGTACAAAATTACCTTCTCATTGACTGCATTACCGGGAAAATAATTTTCAAAAAGTGTTTTGTTCACCCGACGAGGAAAAGTCTCTCCGAAAATATTTGTATGTTAGTGGTACAATGTAAACTACACATTTCTTTAAAGGTATGACAATTGCGGAAGCATTAAAATCATTAACCAGCATGTCATCGCTAATTATCGTGAATCACCCAAATTACAGCGAATTAACTTTTAACCTCTAGGTGCATCTTAATCCCTCCCCATCATTGTTTTCTTTCAACAAAACAAATAATTTCTATCATACTCGAAATCTCTTTTAAAACACTCCGTCTATTTTACTACTAGCAATAAGATACGAGTACAAAGTGAAATCGACAAACTAGTCGCAGAGTGATGATCGTCAAGAGTCACTTAAATCGTGAACTAATGTGAAACCGAACACGGGTGACGGGCTACTTACACGACATGTAACCTTCCAAATACACATGTAAATACCCCACAGGTATCGTAGAGAAATTTAAAAGGGCTCGCTTGACAATTCGAGTGTTCCTAAAAAAAAATTCCTGTTTATTTTCCATCTCTCAAGATTTTTTAAGTTTTTGTTTTTGATGAGTTATTGTTAAGGAGTTACTTCCCTTTGTTCTTCTGGCAACTAAACATGGACATGCTTGCCTCTGCATTGTGAAAGTCTCATACTGTTAACAAAACCGTTGGTGGAAGGACAAGTCATTATGACAATTAAGTTATTCTCGATACCAACCCACAAAAGCAGATAAACATTTTGGACGTGTGCCCACTTTTTCCTGGCTATTTGACTTTGAAAAATTCTTTTGTGGATTCTACAATTTAAAAAGACAATACGAAAGTTAGGCCCTTCAGCACACAACCTGAAAGGTGTCCCACAAATTTTGACTTTTATCCTGAGCTAAACTAATACAGGTAAACCACAGGTATATCCTACACTACATGTATAGGTATTGTTCCAAAGGTATACAAATACATACATACCCTGTATATTTCACATAGTAAGACTAAACGAGTTAAAATTATTTACTCCATGTAAGGTGTCAATTTAAGTCAAATTTTGTTTAAATTAAGACATTTAAAAACTCAATTGATATAAATACATGTAATTCTTGTCATTCCGTTCAATTTTCTTATTGATTTGCTATCAAATTCATAGTACATGTACATGTATATTATGGACATATACATACATGTACATGTATGCACCATTTCTAACGACTGTGGTGATACTGATACTATTTTGCAGTAATATCAAGTAAATGCTAAAATGACGAAAATGAATCTATACTTGTTTATTCTCTGGAAACTTGATTCAAATCTAATTTGAGAACCTACATGTAGTATTAAATAAAATCTTACAAAATTGCTCTAAGTAGAAAGGTGTACATCTCTTTTTATTCCATTTCATTGTATCTTTTTTTTAAATTCTAGAATTTCTTTTTTTTTCTCAAACATAACTGTATAAATTTTTGATACATGAATGGATATAAAGTCGATTAATGTGTATTTGTAGAATTGTAGTGCACTGTATTCGAATTTGCAAATGTTCCATTTATCGCTCATGAATTATTCATACTAAAATATTGATATCTACAATTTGTCTATCATTTGAATGCTTACTGAAAAATTCAATAGATACCGGTAAATAAAGAGAAGACTTGTAATTATATTTACAAGTGGAGCACAAAATCAAGTTAAACCGACATATACATTGTATACTAGTTCACAAGTACATGTATGTTGAAAGTAGATCTGGACTTAAACTGTCATAAATAATTTGAATTTCAATATTCATATTTTTACATATAAAAAAATCTTGACAGTTGTTGTGTTTTTATTTGTGGAAAATCTAATAAACATAATTTACAAATATATTTAAGTCATGCAAACATGCCTTAGTAGTCACCTAATTCTAATGGCCACCTTTATTCAAAGGCCACAAGTGACCACCCAACTAAGCTAGGAGCCATATAATTATCTATTTATATCATTTGAACCCAAATACATTGAAACAGAAGGGGAATGAATTCTTCTTTCAAATACCCTGGGTTTTCAAAATAGCTGGGTTTAAGAATTAATTGAGTCATTTAGCTGTGACTTTTGTCTGCATGTTTTAAAAGAACCCTCCATGCTCTATAGCCAAAAGTGCCAAGCATACCGGTAGGCAAAATTTGTCATCCTTCAACGGCACAGAATGACATCCCCATATGAGCGAAAGATTCTTGAGTAGGACGTTAAACAACACCACTAACCACCTTGATTCAATGTTAAAATGTATTTATATCTACATCTACATTTATTGCATATTTACAGTGGTAAATTGTTACACTTACTTAATTTCCATTTTACGACAGATGGGTATACATGTAATCGATCAATAATCTAATATCATTGAACACTGATGTTGTAACAGCATTATACTTTCTCCTGTTGGTCCTGTGAATTATTTAGCTACAGAATTGGGTAGCATCCTGTTGACTCAGGGTTATTCTTGATTCCTTTGGGGATAGCTATCATGTGTTGTACTTTTTAATTGAATTTCAAGTACAAGTATTTAAATAATTGTGTTACTGTGGCATATGCCACAGCAGCACATGGCATATGCGGACTTTGACATTATTCCTAGACCAGTTGTGCTGCATTCTGCAGTAATCTGTGAGTGGCAGGAAAGCCATAAGGACCTAGTATGCCTTTGCCATTACCTCAACTCAACTTCATGGTCAAGGACAATTTTGGCCAGCTGGATGGACTTAATAACAAGATTTGATATTTAATTTCTACTAATTAGTCTAACCTTTTTTAAGAGATCATTGAAAGGAAATGGCAAAAAGGGTCATATATGGCAGTTGGTGAGTTATAATGGAAAAATACATTTTGGAAATCACACATTTAGTTCACATGAAACAGGCAGTCCTTTAATTCAGTGAGTCACTAAGGCAGGTTAGACTGTATGTACACACAATAAAATATGATTCATGCTTTTTTGTCAAAGTTTATACATGCCAACTTAAAACATGATTGTCTTTGAGGAATTTCTTTTGTAGATTTAAAAATTCAAACCCTGTTGTTAATCGTACAAGTGTTGGGGATTTTCACCTGTTTAAAATGTCCTTAATTTGAGAATTAATCCCCAACCTGCTCGGTACAAATTCTTTCTGAGCAGGTAGATAAACCCAAAGTTACTTCAAATTACCTGTAAAAACATGACAATTCTGCACAGCTCCTCAAATGTATTGCATTTAAGCATTTGTATAAATTCAAAGAAAAATCAGACTTGCCGAAAGCAAAAACCTCATACTTAAGATGATCTGTTAGAACAACAAATTAAAAGAAATCTTGAAAAAACAGCGAAGAAATTTAAAATTAAAGATGACGCTTTAATGTAACAATCGTGTTGGACACTAACGGTGTTTAGATTTGTTCTTATTTAACTGGTACCCTAGCACAATTGTCGTAACGTGAGTTTGTTCTAATCATTTGTGACCTACACTCCTTAAAAATTTGTAAATTTCCGCAACATATCGGAAATCAAAACAGATTTTAAATTTTCGGGTAAGATTTATCCAAAACTGTCGATGAAGTGGGGATAAATATCAAAGTTAAACAAAGTTACGCACATTTGCGTATAATATGAATATTACGTACATTTGTACTGGTATGTATACAGGGTTATTTATCTTATCGAGTGGATTTGGTAATGAGAACACGGAATCGTTACACATTCTTGGTTTGTTCGGGTGTTGAGTGGCCATGAGAGGGTACAAAGTGTCGCAAAGTGATCCCACACAAGTACAGTCAAACATGTACAAACAATCACCAAACAGCTGGTCGTGAGGCGAACACGTTGTACATGTCACCACATCATACAGATCAAACTTACCAACCTTGAGAAATTTGATTGAGGGAGTTTTTTTTTTGCAATCTTACAAGGGAGATTGTAAAATGTACTAAGAATTAAAAGGAAAAATTAAGATTTCTAAAGGGGAGAAATACATTTTCCATAAGAAATAATCAAAATTTCACATAAAAATAGGGAATCTCCCTATTTAATTTAAATGGGAGAGACATGGCAAGTATGAAATATGTGACAAATTTCCTTGTTCCTTCATTTCATTGATTTCTTTCATCATTCAGAAATTTGAATTGCCTTGTTGAGATCAATTCTCAAAGAAGTTTTGATGTTTTTGATGATTTCTATGAGTACATTGTACTGAATCATACCCTATGCATTTCATGTCATAATTTTATGCGTTAGATATACCAGATGATGTGTACACAACTATCTTGAGAGAGAGAGAGAGAGAGAGAGAGAGAGAGAGAGAGAGAGAGAGAGAGTGAGTGAGAGAGAGAGAGTGTGTACCTACCTCTAGTAATTTTCCATCTATAGAGGAAAATCCCGACTGTTGATTTTTAAAAGAAGAGAATGTCGTTATATTTGTCAATGTTGAAAGGTTCATGGAGTCACTCTCATTTCCGTCACTGATTGAAAAACTAACTTCCTTTTTATTTTTGTTTTTATACTGATTTTCGGATAGATGCGACAATGCGGGTGACAGATTTTCCTGTTGTCCAGGTCGAATGACGACTCCATCGTGACTTTTGGATTTATTCTTCTGGTGAAGACAACGATTTTGATCGACTCGCCGTAACAAAATGCAAATTGCAATGATGATAACAGCCGATAAGATGACAGTGACGATGACAATAGTGACAACGATGACTATGTTTGTTTCACTGTGTGTTGGCGTCGTGGCGATCTGCGTGTTATTACTGACGGTAATAATCACATTCAGATTAGCGTACATTGTAAACTCTCCGTTTCTTACGCCAAGGACGATCCTGTACGTATTTGCATCATATAATCTCATCTCTTTTGACACCCGTAACTCTCCAGAATTAACATCCATTTTGAAAATCTCCATATTTCCTGGAGTAATTCTGTCAATGTAGTACAGAAGCTTTGAATTATCTCCCTCATCAATGTCAATTGCTTCCACTTTGGCAATCAGAGTTCCAACACGAGCTGTGTACGGTAACGACACCGTGTTGTTATGAGTATCGGGATATATAATCTGTGGCATGTTGTCGTTTTCATCCAATACCTGAACTACAACAACAGCAGTGCTTGACAACGCTGGGACTCCTTTGTCTGTTACTTTTACCGTAAAATTATATGTTGTGTACAATTCACGATCTAGATTCCCTGCGCGGATCTCTCCGGTATTGTAGTCCATCTCAAACTCGGGCAACTTTTGGGAAACAAAGTCAAAGCTAAACTGTCCATTGGATCCAGCATCCGGATCTTCTGCGATTAGTTTCCCAATAATGGGAAGATCCTTCTGTCCTTCCAATGCGAAAAAATGAAAATGTTCTCGTTTAAATGTGGGCACATTATCATTTTTATCCATTACAGAGACAATTACAAGAGCATGCGACTTTAATTGCGGATCACCTGAATCAGAAGCATTGACATGAAACTGGATTTCTGGTTCCAGTTCACGGTCAAATGACTTGTTGGTAGATATGACCCCTGTAACTGGGTCAATAACGAAATAGTCTTTGGCATCCGTATGTAAAAAGTATGTAACTTTAGCATTATCACCTGTATCAATGTCGGTTGCCTTCACTTGGATTAAATATTCGTTAATTTCATTATTTTCGTCAACGCTTGCACGATAAACAGATTGTTGGAAAATTGGGTGGTTATCGTTAGCATCCAGAACATTGATTAAGAAGCTCGTTGTGTTCTGTTTTGATGGTGTACCGTGATCTTGGCACTGGATGGTGACATTGTGAACAAGCTGATGTTCGTAGTCGAGTTTACTCGCGATCAAAATTTTGTACATATTGGTATAAATCTCCTCCAATTTGAATTTATTCCCAAGGATCTGACACTGAATGTTCCCATTGGCGCCATCATCGGCATCGGATACCACCAAATTGGCAACGTATCTACCGACTTCTTCTGATTCTAAGATATCCGTACCACCAGGTGGCAGGTTGATATTTATCTGTGGAGCATTATCATTGACATCCTGAACTTCTACAGTAACCATCGCGGAGGAGGACTGTGACTCTCGGCCGTGATCTTTGACCTCTACAAGAAACTGATATTTCTGTTCCTGTTCGTAATCTATTTCAGCCTTGATCGTAACTTCTCCAGAGGTACTATTGACAGCAAATATATCTTGAATTTTTTGTGTTACTCTGGCACTAAATCCAAATGAAAATTCTCCGTTGTCTCCAATATCACTGTCTTGTGCCTGAAGAACTAAAACAGAGTGACCAATGGGGAGATTTTCGGGAATTTTCACATCGTATGTTGCTTCAGTGAATAATGGTTTGTTGTCATTAGTATCTATGACTGTAATATTCACAGTGCATGTTCCAGTGCGCTGTGGAAAGCCGCCATCTTTGGCAATGATCTTCACTTGATAGAAATCTTTAGTTTCCCGATCCAGTCTGTATCTTACGACTAGTCCCAAATCGGAGGATCCGTCAAGATTTTTTATCTCTTTTAATCCAAACATTTCGTTACTGGGAATAAGTTCATATAGCTGCACGGAGTTGTTGAGACCCATGTCCGGATCAATTGCCCCACTAGTTAATAGCACAAAATCAACACTGACGGACTCCAAAACACTCAAGGAGACTTCTGATTCCGGGAAAGTAGGGGCGTTATCATTATCGTCCGTCAGATTAACTTTAATCGCAAAAATTTTGTACAAATCGAGTTGATTATTCCTATCGGGATCCTGTTTGTAAACAGCTACACTAAATTCTAAAAGACAGTCTACTTCAAAAGAGCAAAGGGTTTCTCGATCGAGTACTTGTGCAGTTCGTATTGTACTACTTATTTCATCTATCGAAAAGTATGAGGCATGAATGTTCCCTTGAGTTAAAATCTGAAATCGCATCTGGTTCAATTCATCTTGTGTTACGTTTGCCTTTAACAGACTGTCCACGGCTACGTTTCCGACAAATGTTTCTTTCGCTTGTTCCTCCATAAATTTGTACGTTAGTACAATTTCCTGTCCGACAGTCATGGATGTGTAGAGGTCCAATGCCAGAAGAAGAAATAATTGTCGAACTGACCCTGACGTTCCCATTGCGCATTATTCTTGATATTCCATTTAAAGATAGACTAGATGATGTGTAAATTTGATGTGTTGAATTTCTTTTTAAGTCATCCAAAGAAGAAAATGATTTGATTTCTTAACTTAACAAAATAATCTGTGTTTTCTCCTAGATAAATGATGAGATATCTCTTGTTATCCAAAGAATCCAATTTCAGCATTCATTCCTCAATTACACATACTCAGATAGTAAGCAAAAACCTGTAAAGAAAAAAAAAAAAAGAATTAGATTGTGACTTCTTAATTCTAAATTATATACACATACACAAATTTTTTAGTGTGGTGGTAGATGTAAATTGCACCGCACAGTAGTTTACAGTATATGTTGCATGTCCATGGAGATGCATTATAGTAATACATGTATTTAAATGTATGTAAATGAACTGTGAAACGTACATTATACACTGTAACAAGGTCAATAATTGCTAGATATGTAAATGAAATAGGGTGTTGGGAGGGAAAAATAGAGTGAGGGTAACACAGTTAGCACTGTGGTTAATTATAATAGGGTGGTGGTACCGTCACGCTAAATGGGCCTGGGAATAACACTGCTGACAACTGCATTTCACATATTTCTGTATCGATTAAAGGTTTTATTTTCAATTTTAAAAAATGTTACAAATTCACCTCATATGCAAACATGAATATTAATTTCATAATTCTTTTTTTAATTGATAAATATACATGTATTTCTGGATATCTCAAGGTTTTATTTTTTTCTATATTTAAAACAAAAGAAATCATTGACATGAACAAAAAATTATTATCAAATAAATTTGTTATATAATGACTTCATATATGTATTTTTGTTTGTTTTGTTGAATATATCTGAAACAAAAATGTATGTTTTTTTTAAAAAGATATTCAATTGAAAACAATTGGAATTTCACTTTTAGAGATCAATATTCAAAAGCATGATTGAACATAAAAAAAAACTAATTTCCTATCCCCTTGGGAATAAATTGTGGTATACATATACCAATAACATTACAAGAATATAATAAATACTTACAATTTTTTGTTATGTGTACAAAGTTGAAAATCTGTGGTATTTATCAACAAAGATGGCACAGGAAAAAACAAATTCCAACAATGTCAATTAGCTATATTATAAGACATGTCTCCATCTGAACAAAGACACACTCTCTATAACACTCAGTCCACTAAGCATCTAAAGCATGAAATTAACATGCTGGTTCTGAGTACTTTCTAGCTCAGGACACGGAATACTGGGGGCTGGACAATGATTGACAGATTAGTTATCACGAACTGACCAATCAGAAAATAGCTCTCCACTGACCACTGGTATTATGATTAGGGCTTATGGACACAAGGTAATGTTTACATTATAATTAGAGGTAATTGACACCTGTGACTTCTGTGTGGGGCCATACAAAGGGTATAACAGTTTATACTGTAAAATAAAACACAAGTTGTGAAATTTATTTCCAAGGTTTTAAATTTAAAATTTTCATATACATGTATATTGAAACACAGATAATAATAAATAGGTAACAAGAGGTCATGCCCTATTTTGACCTGATAGAAAATATATGAACAGTTTCTGACAATAACAAATAGTACAAAGCTTTTGATCTCATTGTGAAAAAAAAAAATCAAATTCATACCACTGCAAATTTTTTATGTTTCAAAGCAAACATTTCATATATCTGATGTTAAAAAGGAAATGTGCAATTTTGTGAAACTTCAATAATAATTAGCGATAATTGACATGCACTGTAGGCCCTATGTCAAGTTGCTTTTACATTTGAAACAATTTTCATTCATTGGTAATCAATATAAAAACAATTTAGCAGTTGACGATATTTAAATTTCAGTGTCAGTACAGGCCTAATGACTACTACTTATTTCTATACAAAGGAATTTCTCAGTTTGTAAATATTGACAGACAAATTCTATCTATTGGATAAACAGCTAACATAAATATTTCAGCTCTGACAAACCAGCACATTAAGACCATAGGAAAACATGTGACATTGTTGGAATGGTTGAAATAGATTGCATTGAAATGTACAACTTGTGATTCTGTGGTTGGTACAAACATCTAAACAAACATTGGAATCAATGTCATAGAATGGAATTTATCAAGTTTGTCTGGTCTCCTGAGGTTTTGAAAAGTTGGAGCAGCTAGGAATAGTATAGAATTCACAATATGGGCAGTGGGGAGAGGGGGNNNNAAAAATCTTTAATTTCTATTCTAAGACCAAAAATTCTGATTCTTCCCTTTTTAAATATAAACAATTCAGAAAAGACATTCATTATATCTGACAGCAATTTTGACTTTTTCTTCTTGTTGGATTTATTTCATTTTTACTGGAACTAATAATGTTTCAAAAAGAAAACAGGACATATTTTAGCAGACAGTACATTATCTAACTATAGCTGTAATATCATGCAATGTCTGAAATGTCTAGAAGAAAAAAAGAAATGCCTGATAATTTTATTCAATGCTAAATTTAATGTTAACACTACAACTAGGGGTCTCACTTTACAGTAGACACCTCAAATACCAGTACCTGTAAATTTCATTATCATGTAGCTTTTACAGTGATATTGCAAAGTGCTCCTAGACCACTACCCTGGTGTAATATTCCATTTACATGTTACTTATAAACAATATTACCACCTGAATGCTAAGAAAACAGACTACCTGTTGCATTAGGTAAATAAATGAATTAGTACTGTCCATGTCACAAGTCTAACAGAATTATAACCGCTTCTTATGTTTGTACATTTAAAAACACCATGAAATCCCTTTGAAGTTGATTAAGATACCTGTAATTCTCTTTTGATCTTAATTAAGGTGTATACACAGGTAAGAGGATAGGTGAGTAATTTGTCACCTAAAAATTATCCAAATAATGCTGATATATACTACACTTGAAAGTAAACAAAAAACATCTGTTACTGATTATATTGGTTAGGTACTTTACAATTTTCCTTTTACCTGTATCAAGGTAAAATATAGGTGTTAAATATTTCTTTATTTTTTTTCTCTCTTTAACTTTCATGCAAAGGAATAAAATAGAACTTGGAATTGATATAAAGGATTCAAGGCTCTGTTGAAACCCAACTTTTGGAAAATTAACTCTTACTGTTTTCATTTACCTGTATTGGGGTAAAATACATGTGTTACATATTGCTTAACTTTTTTTTCTCTTTTTATTTTTACGTTAAGGAATAAAAAAGAACTTGGAATTGGAATGAATATTTTAAAGCGCTGTAGTGAATCAACTTTTAGTGAATGACATTTTTTTTCCACTATACATGTAGTTTTTGTTTTTTTTGTCTTATTAACTGGTGAGAGAGCGAGAGAGAGAGAGAGAGAGAGGGAGAGAGAGAGAGAGAGGTAAAATAGCATAGATGTTAGTATGAACCATGTAATTAGCTGTCAAGACAAGGTTCTGAAAAAAAATCACTTTATTTTTTAGTTCTTTTTTTTCAAAAAAGAAAACAAAAATCCACTTGGAAATAATTTGCATAACTTTCCAGTCTCCTCACAAAAATTTAACTCAGTGACACTTTAAGAATTTAATTTTTTGTTTTATTTTTTCTCTCATTTTACTCCTGTTTCAAAGACTCAGGATGGGGTTTTTAAAAAGGTGACATGAACATTACTGAGAGCGTCAGTTTCTACTCAGTGAATATACACTTATGCTGAGTTGTGATAATGGCCACATGCTGAGGACAATAAGTACAAGTCATTTTGTCTTGAAGTTTTCTCAAGGAAAAAAACTCCACTCAACACAGCCAGGGGTACAAGTAAATCCTCCCATCAGGTCAAAGGACAGGTGATTCTTGAGTTCCTCAAGATAAATATCAAAAAGCATAAATCTGCCACTCACTTCACCAATCAGATGACAAGGGGAGGAAGGAGTAAATTTCAGGGTATGAAAGCGACAACAACTTGTGTAATTGGATTAAGATCAGATTACATAATCAGATATGATGTTATCAAATATTTACAAGGGGAGAGGGGCTTTAAGTTAAGATCTTTATTGGATTAGCAATGTTCCTTGATTTTTACTTCAGGTCATATTGACTACGAAATTTTGATCCAAAGTTCAGACAAAGACTAGGGAATCCAAGTTTTATTTTCTTTAGATAAATTCTAATTACTGACATTAAAAAAATTAGGATCAGATAAAGTAAATGAAAGGAAAATATTGATTTCTGGAGCAATTGCAAAGAGTTTATTGCAACCACAGGGTTTCTAGTCAGG
>JACSZP010017395.1:0-19058 GCA_016161895.1 Pinna nobilis | reverse complement strand
TCAGCACACATACAGTACATTTTCTCTAAAACGAAAACTACAGTTTTGCCATTTTTTTTTCTCAAGTGAGATGTGTACTGCTACATTTTGGCAAAAAATGAAGGAAATTTAATGACAATTTTTTTTTTAAATTTGAAAACATTATGGATTTTTATGTTGAAAAATTGCTGATTTGAGCAAAATTTTGTTCTTCACATAGATGCCAAGAAAATAAATTGCAATGAATATTATAAATTTTACCATGAGTTCCTTTCTTATGCACTAACTTATAACATGGATATTGTTTTTCTTACATTTAGCTTGATAACATAGCACAAGAGACATTAAAAGGAAATGTATCTGTCATTTGGGCAATACAAGGGGGAAGTAACTCTTCCTTTAGAATATCTCGAGAACCAGCACTACAGACTCTCTATATTTTCTTCAATAGAAAGAGGATATGTTGTTCTACAACTGCTTGAAATAAATTAAAAAAAAACTATTGACAAAAACAATTTGCCTAAAAAATGACCAGGTGTCCCTAACTACCTTAAATTGTAAGAAGATCTATGTTATTCTTATCTTTTATAATTTTTTTCTTAAATATGAGATGAACATTTTTGTTGTATTGTTGTTTAACGTCCCAATCAAGAATATTTCACTCATATGAAGACGTCACCGTGTGCCGATGAAGGGCGACAAATTTTGCCTGTGCTTGGCACTGCTGGTCGTAGAGCAGCGAGGGTTCTTTAACGTGACAACACCTACTGTGACACGGGACCTCCGTTTTTACTGTCTCATCCGAAAGACAGGGACGACCAACTGCAGAGTGGAGTGGCGATGCGCGGATTCAAACCCCGGACTCTCAATTTAAAGTCGAACACGCTAACCACTCGGCAATGGAGGCTTGATGATTATTATAATACTAATTTGATAAAATCAGATACAGTCTAACCTGACTTAGCAACCCATTGAATTGTGTCTTAGATGACCTAAAAGAGTAGTTCCCTAATTTTTTTTCTATATGAATCACCTGAATTAAGAGACAAACTGTCATATGTGACCCTTTTGCTCCTTCCCTTGGACGTTCACTTAGAACAGGTTCGACTGTATTTCGTGTAATATTCTTTGTAAAAACAGTTGAGTTGGTCTATAACGAAGTCAAAGGGGATTGACATTCGATTTCGCTACAGGCATCCTTCGTTTTAAGCATCTGAATTGTCTACATAATTGGGTAAAAAGTAATTCTTTTGGGAGATTTTATTCCTCTTTGTTATAGCAATGGATTCACTTTAATCCGATTCGTTATAGAGCGACTCTACTGTAGTGCAATCATTCATATAATACTTATTTTTTAATAATGAAATAATTCTTATATTACTATTCATATCATAATTATTATATTGTTAAAACGAACTAATAACCATAAAACAAAGTTTACATAAGACCGATAGCGTAGTCCAATTTCGTCTTAGCATTGGATTTCAGGTAAAAAGTATTTTAGAAGGACTAAGGCGAAATAGCAATGTACTAAGGCGAAATTGAAACTTAGCTTTTGCATTTAAATCATTATTACTATTCCTAAAAAAACAGTTCTCATATTTACAGTACAAGTGCATCTCATACAGGGAAAGGTAACAAAAGTAAAAAAAAAAGCGGTACTCTAAAACAATGAGTTGTTCAAAACGTATCATTATTTGTAATAATAGGTAGGGTTTGTACGTAGATTAGTAATTTGGTTGTTTTGGCGTAAATAATATTTCACTGATACGGCGATATCGGCGTGTGCCGGTAAAGGGCGATAGAAAGTGACTTATAATCGGTACTGATACCCGTAGAACAAGGAGGGTTCTTTAAAGAGCCGACGCCTATTTTCATACAGGGCCTCGGTTTTCACTTTCTCTCAACCGGACAGAGAAATCCATCGATTTACCCGTTCTGAGAAATCTCTGTCTCGCACCACGAATGCTTCTCTCGAACGCCCTAGCGTTACTACCGGCAAATACATACTCTGCTACCGGTAAGTCTTGAACTTCCTTTGACGTATTTCGTCCGCTTGAATGCAGTGTTGCACCTATATATTTACTATTTAGAAGAACATTATTTGAGGGTGAGAGAAAAATAATCAACCACCACTTTTTACGGGAACAGATAAATATTACCCTCGTGTCAAAGATTTGCAACATCCACGACTCGGTGACACTCGGGTGAGATTTCTCTGTCTCTGTACAAAGTGGTTCTAGGTTCTATTTGTCCCATCTGGTAGATACGGGAATCAGACAACAGCGTGCCTCGGATTCCAACCGAGGGCACCACAGTCAAAAGTCAAAGTCGTATAAGCTATCTACCAGGCGAGGGCGGTCCTTTGTACTTAATATGAATAAAATAAAGAACAGGAATTGATTAAAATTATCGGATTTGATAAGGATTACAATCCATGCATATAATAATGAAATAATCATTACAAAGACTTGCGTCATTTTGAGAATTACCTGATCTGAGAGGTGAACAGAAACGTGAGAGGAGCCGCCGCATATTCGGTGATTATTGTCTTTACATAGTGCTGTGCAATAATTGTCATGAACTCTGCCATGTCCAGGTTTATTAATATCAGCCATGTTCCCACAGGAACAGCTTGTCTCCTAAAAGTAAAAGTGTTTATCAATTTAATTTCTAAAATTGCCTTGATGATATTGTAATTATTATGGGGAGTCCCGAAGTTTATAAAAGCTTCGTTGTTCAAGCAATACGAATATACAGTTAAACATTCCTTCTTATTGTGAAACCGAGGTAAGCAGTGAATTGTTTTGTATTGTATTGTTGTTTAACGTCCCACTGAATATAATTCAAACATATGGAGACCTCACCGTGTATCGGTTAAGGGCGACAGATATTGCCTATGCTCGGAACACCTGGCCGTAGAGGAGGGAAGATTTTTTTAACGTGCCAACACCAACTGTGACAGAGGACCTAGGTTTTTACTGTCTCATCCGAAAGACAGGGACGACCAACTGTAGTGTGGCGCTGCGGGAATCGAGCCCCGGGCCCTTTAAATCGAGTTCAAACACGCTAACCACTCGGCCACGGAGGCCCAGGTTAGCAGTGAAAACAATAGTGGGAGATTAACCCTGTGTCTGCTAGTGACGACAAAAATGAATCAGCTTAGAGTATGGCGTAATTCTATCATAGTTTTTCTGCTTCCGTATTATATAACTAAATGTGAACGTGTCGAATTTGAGAATGACGGAAATATAATGTATAAAAATATAATAAATATATCACAAGAAAAGCTGACAATAGCAAGAGACATTCAAAAATTAAAAATCGAACAACAGACAACATCAAGTCCAAAGCAAAACTACATTTACATGTAGTTTTTCTTACAACAATATCGTAATAGGAACCCCGCTAAAAACCGAGGGTGAGATCAAGTGCTCCAGGAGGATCGTGCTACGTTCTTGTCATTATTCATTAACCACTACAATGCGTATTATGACGTCATGTTATCTTTATGACGTTGCGTTCATTGCAGTTACTGTCGCTATACACAAATGTAAAAATACATTTTCATGACGTATATACTTATCATACGCCTTCAGGAAAAGTTAAAGTAATGACGGATATGTCCGTCATACGCACTGAAGTGGTTAAAAGTCCGTGGATGAAGTCAGGCTAATACCAAAAATGAAACAGTTCAGCAAGAAGAGGAGTACAGTTTGTGCCGTTTTGAATATTGACAGTCTTTTTTTTTAGATTTGGGAAGAGTTGTGAATTCAAAAGTATTCATGTTCTTTTGTGAAGGGAGGAACCTAGATTGAACTTCATCAAGGCCTAAGATTATGTTTAGAATCCACATCTGATCCACGTCATACTACTAGTCAACTACTAGTTCAAATGTATAACATTAGCAACATAATCCGTATTTTTCGACTGCTGACAAAATAGATGTTTATATTTTGTAAATATGTTTTGAGGAGCATTTAGCATCCCAGAATAAATTTGATACACAGATGTGATCAAAGAGCCCGAATTTAAACTACAAAAATAATCATTCAATATCGTCTCTTGTGGAAAGTAAAATTCCCCCAAGCAGGCCAAGATTCACAGTCTTTAACTTAGCAAAGCCTTGGTCTAGAAGGTGGCATATATTCTCCTTGAATTATTTATCTCGCCTACACTCCTCATATTAAAAACATTTTATTAAGTATTTAAAATTACCTGTAATCCGGCGTACGGGGCTTTCTTGATATGGCATTCATGTCGGCAGCTTATTATTGAAGGTTTAGCGGGGGAAACGTTTGGTAAAAAAATACCTTGATTGTTGTAATAGCACCCTTTGTAACCTTTCTCTAAAAATAAATACCATATATATCGAATTCAGCGACATGCTTATTTGTCGAAACATTTAAGTATCTCGTCTGCGGAGAATATTTTATTGAAGTGACAAGCAGTCCATTTTCTGCATTCAGTTATGTCTCCATTAAAATGTGAAAGATTCAACAAACAGATGAATGACTCATGTTCGAGGATATTAGCATCTCTACCAGAATGTTGTATCCCGTCTACCAGACTTATTTCCTTTAATGAAAATATTGTATACGGGGTTTTTCTCGCCCCGTGTTATTTTCGCAATGATACACATACAGAAAGTTTCGACCCTCTATAAAGCCGACCTGTCTCTACATTAGACAAATTTAGTCAACTTGCTTTTGGGAATTCGCTCAGTTTTGAATTCGCCCACTGATGATGAAGGGTAAAGGGGTAAAAATAAAACGGGAGCGAATATTCTCCGTAAACAGTATTTTCTAGACTACTGGTGTTGAATTGTTGGTATGCATTCATGTACAAATATAAGCAGGATGCTTCCCGAAATAATTCGTATGAGCAGCTTCCTACATATTATCTTATAAGCCGTAGCACAATCTCAAACAAACAAACGGAACTGAATTCAAGATATAAATCTAAAACAAAATTGCATACATTCAAGTTAAAGAAGGTATAGCATCTGCAAGAGCGAATAGATCGATCCATCACCACTGAATGCTTTTGAGCTTATTTTCATATCTTTTTAATGTAGACACCATTCCAGTCATTCTAGACCTTTAGTACCCTATATGTTTTGTCGTTCGTAACTGACTGTGTCAGTGCTTTTTTAACAAATAGTCCAAATGAACATAATCTAATTAAAACTCTACCTTCAATATACTCCTCTTGAAGATCTAATGAATCGTCGAGGCAAATCCCATGACCCCGAGGTCGCGAGCTTAACATGCATATGATATATTTCATTGATCAATCACTGCGCTTTGTAATAAGTGTTTGCTTAGCCCTTACGTCATTCATCAATACAACTATTACGTTGCCATTTTGAATGACGTCAGCTACGTGCATCGGCTCGTAGCGGCTACTGCATTGAACGTACCCACGGTATACCGTCGGTTTCTGTAAGCAGAAACTTGATTGGTTCTTTGTTAAGGTCATGGGATATGCCCTCTCAACGGGGTTCAATTAGATCTTCAAGAAAGGTACATATAGAAAATATCGTTGTAATTGAATTGACTTAAACAGAGCAAGCATGGTGTCATTAGGTGTGATAAACCTAGTGATAAGTTCTACAAACCTGGTTTTACTTTATATATATTTATCCGCCAAATCCCTCCGCATTTTTCATGATAATTACCACTGCATTTGTAATTGCATTCGCAATCCCCAACTCTCGTAAAAAACCTTATTTCATGACCACAAAAGCACTCGGAACCGGCCTGAAAAATGAAGCATTATACATGTTTTAATTAAAATCAAAATTTTCAAATACTTGTTAACAATATGTTGTTCAATATCTTAATGAAAACTAAAATCTTGATATACAGTTAGTTATCTTTGATCACATGAAAACTGGATATTCAACAGGGCTCTGTGATTTTCTAATATGTGATTGCTGGGTTGTATGTAGGTTTGATACGAGAGTCATTTCCCGTTGTTGAGGTTTCCAAATAATAATGGAGTAGACATTTGCAGACACATCTGATGAAGGAATTTCCAGTGAAGGACTTAAGTCACACGCTGGAAATAAACTGGTAGTGATGGTGGTAATGTGTTGTCATGTTTCGCGAGTACTTGAAGGAAAAAGCAGAACAAATGCTTTGAAAAGTATAATGAAGTCTGACTGAACGAAGCGATGGGCCACCTCTTGCAATCTTGGCCTGAAAAAAAAAATATGGACCAAGGGAAATAACGCACCGTCTTTGAAATTCTGCTGTATGTTTAAAAGTCATCTGATGTGCTCTTCAAGAATTGTAGTCAGTAAGATATATTAGTTACATGGTATGCAGTCGACCAAATGTGATATATACGTGGTAAGCAAATTCCATATCGGGGCTCGAGCCTCGCTCTCGACCAATATGGAATTTACTACCCACGTATATATCGTATAAGGTGAACTACACACCATATAACTAATAATGTACATCTGTCATCGTAAACACTCACCTATTTACGGGACTCAAACATACGTATATATTGATGTAAACATTTTGTTTCATCGATACACTGTTATTCAATCACCAGAAAGTGTAAACGCATTGTCGTTTCATTAGAAACCTTTACTTCGAACAGAATTCAAACCTCAGTACGATGGAGTTTGTTTTTCGTGTAAGAGTTACAAACTGAAATTCTAGTTAATAGACTACTTTAACATCAACCTCTCCTTTGATGCTGAAGTGCCGAGCGTTTGCTTAGAATCGAAGCCCTCTTGAAAAGAATAAGCAGTCGAGTGTCATTTATCCGGACGCCATTAAATCTGAATGTTTCACTTTCCGAGCATAATAACCTGGGAACAGGATTTTTTAGTTGGTTCTGGTCATAAAAAGATGCTGTTTCAGTTATCCGGATCCTTCATTTATCCGGGAAGTTTGCTTGAGAATAAAGGCGTCCGGATTAAGCAGGCTCCACATGTATATAGATGAAAGATGAAAGACAATAATAACAATAAAAATAACAAAAATAAAAACGAGGTATTATTGTAACAGCTGTTACGAAAGTCTCCCAAACTTGGCCCCAAACTCTTAATGCATCCAAGTACATCTATGGGAGCACTGTGTCATGTAGAACAAGAAAATATATGGTTAATGGTTCAGGATCTGAATGGTGTTTGATGGTGTCCCCCAATTTATCATAATCTAATCTGTCTTATTATGTGTAGCAAGAAAATATATGGTTTGTGGGTGGGGATCTGAATGACCAAAATACAACCATACAACTTGTCTTGTCCTAGGTGACAAGCTTGCTTGACTGCATTTAAGAACAATTGATTATTCTGACTAAAACATAGGAATACTGCCCCTCCTTAAAGCCCTACTGAACCCCTCCCATGACCCGAAAGAAAAAATGAAACCCTCAATGCACAACTAGACCTGGAGATCTAACATCCCTCCAAGTTTCGTAAAGTTACGACTTACGGTGTTTGAGAAACGCTGCGGACAAGTTCACGGTTGGAAGAAAGAAAGAATACCAATAACAATAACGAGGTATAATTGTAACAACAAGCTGTTACAAAAGTCTCCCAAACTCGGCCCAACTCTTAAAGCATCCAAATCCATCTAGGAGAGCACTGTATCATGTATAACAAGAGAATATATCGTTTATGGGTGGGGATCTGAACGGTTTTTCAAATAATAGAAGATTTGTGAAACAAGAGGGCGGGGAATGACCCGCAGAACCCCAAAATTTATCATCCATTAATTTGTCTTTTATGTGTAACAAGACAATATATGGTTTGGGGGTGGGGATCTGAACGGATTTTAAGATTTGTGAAACAAAGAAGTGGGGAATGATCCCCCCCACCAACCCTCAATTTATCATCATCTAATCTGTCTTATCATGTGTAGCAAAAAACAAATATATTGTTTGTGGCTGGGGATCTGAACAGATTTTAGATAATTGAAGATTTTTGAAACAAGGGGCGGGGAATGACCCCCGGGACCCCCAATTTATCATCAATTAATTTGTCTTTTCATGTGTAACAAGAAAATATATGGTTTGTGGGTGGGGATCTGAACAGCTTTTGAGATTTTTGAAACAAGGGGGCGGGGAATGACCCCCGGGACCCCCAATTTATCATCATCTAATTTGTCTTATCATGTGTAACAAGAAAATATATGGTTTATGGGTGGGGATCTGAACAGTTTTTGAGATATTTGAAGATTTTTTAAACAAGGGGGTGGGGAATGACCCCCGGGACCCCCAATTTATCATCATCTAATCTGTCTTATCATTAGTAGCAAGAAAATATATGATTTTTGGGTGGGGATCTGAACGGTTTTTGATATAATTGAGGATTTGTGAAAGAAGGGGGCGGGGAATGAACCCGGGACCCCCAATTTATCATCATCTTATCTGTCTCATTATGTGAAGCAAGAAAATATATGGTTTGTGGATGGGGTCTTAACAGTTTTTTTTAGATAATTGAGAATTTGAGAAATGAGGGGATGGGAATGACCCCCGGGACCCCCAAAATACAACCATACAGGTTGACTTATCCAAGGTGACAGGCTTGCTTGACTAAGTTCAAGAACAATTGATTATTCTGGCTTAAACAAAGAAAAACTCTAGGTTTACAACACTGACTATATGGGCCCCTCCGTAAAGCCCCACTAAACCCCTCCCAGGGCCCGAAAGAAAAAATGAAACCCTCAATACACAAACTTAGACCGTGAGATCTAACATCCCTCAAGGTTTCGTAAAGTTACGACTTACGGTTTTTGAGAAACGCTGCGGACAAGTTCACGGTCGGAAGAAAGAAATAATAATAATAATAATAATAATAATAATAATAATAATAATAATAATAATAATAATAATAATGATAATAATAATGATAAGAAACGTGAAAAAAACAATAAGTTTCAAAACTTTGTTCTGGAGACTTAATAATAATAATTATAATAATAATAATAATAATAATTATAATAATAATAATAACCAGAGATCCACGGATCTTTCAGCTCTACTGGTGTATATGGATACATGTTGAGCAATATAAATTATGACTTTAATACTATAGTCCTTAAAATGTCCTTAACAGGTCCAATAAGGTCAAACTTTATTTCAGACCAACTACACTTTAAAACAAACACAGTAGTGGCTGGAGGAGTAGTGATAACAAGATATTGCTTTTGTGGCCCCTAAACTGGCCCCTTTAGATTGGACAAGCCCGAATTTCATTTTAGACCAACTAGATGTTATGCTGAAAACATATATGAAATCTAGAAGTGAATATGTAGTATGGTTTAGGAGGAGTAGCAATAACAAGATTTACATGGTGCTAAATAGGGAAATTTGACAACTCCCCAAAATGGCCCCTATTGGTCGAACCAGGCTGATTTTCATTTTAAACCAACTAGACATTATATTGAATACATTAATGGTAGTCCCATGTTTATATGACTTACAGTTCAGGAGGAGTAGCGATAACATGATTTTACTATTTTGGCCCCTAAACTAGCCCCTTTTGAATTGACAAGGCTGAATTTCATTTTAGACCAACTACATGTTATGCTGAAAACATATATCATGATATATGAAATCTAAAAGTGAATATGTAGTGTGGTTTAGGAGGAGTAGCGATAACAAGGTGTACATAGAGCTAAATAGCATAATTTGACAAAGTCCCTAAAAATGGCCCCTATTGGTCCAACCAGGCTGAATTTCATTTTAAACCAACTACACATATATGAATACATTAATGGTAGTCCCATTTTTATGACTAAAGGTTCAGGAGGAGTAGCGATAACAAGATTTAGATATTGCTTAATAGGGAAATTTGACATAGTCCTTAAAAATGGCCCCTATTGCTCAAACCAGCTGAATTTTATTTTAGACCAACTAAGCATTATACTGAATACATTAGTTGTAGTCCCATGTTTATATGACTCAAGGTTCAGGAGGGGTAGCGATAACAAGATTTTACTGTTTTGGCCCCTAAAATGGACCATTTTGATAGGACAAGGCTGGATTTCATTTTAGACCAACTGCATGTTATGCTGAAAACATATATGAAGTCTAAAAGTGAATATGAAGTATGGTTTAGGAGGAGTAGAGATAACAAGGTTTAGATAGTGCTAAATAGGGAAATTTGACAACGTCCCTAAAATGGCCCCTATTGCTGAAACCAGGCTGAATTTCATTTAAGACCAACTAAACATTATACTGAATACAGTAGTTCTTGTCCCATGTTTATATGACTTATAGTTCAGGAGGAGTAGCGATAACAATATTTTACTGTTTTGGCCCCTAAAATGGCCCCTTTTGAAAGGACAAGGCCGAATCTCATTTTAGACCAACTATATGTTATGCTGAAAACATATATGAAGTCATAAAGTGAATATGAAGTATGGTTTAGGAGGATTTGCGATTACAAGATTTACATAGTGCTAAATATGGAAATTTGACAACGTCCCTAAAAATGGCCGCTATTGGTCCAACCAGGCTGAATTTTATTTTAGAACAACTAGACATCATACTGAATACATTAGTTGTTGTCCAATGTTTATATGACTTATAGTTCAGGAGGAGTAGCGATAACAAGATTTTACTGTTTTGGCCCCTGAAATTGCCCCTTTTGATATGACAAGTCTGAATTTCATTTTAGACCAATTACAAGTTATGCTTAAAACATATATGAAGTCTAAAAGTGAATATGAAGTATGGTTTAGGAGAAGTAGCGATAACAAAATTTACATAGTGCTAAATAGGGAAATTTGACAAAGTCCTTAAAATTGCCCCTTTTGCTCAAACCAGGCTGAATTTCATTTTAGACCAACTAGACATTATACTGAATACATTAGTGGTAGCCCCATGTTTATATGACTTAAGGTTCAGGAGGAGAAGCGATAACAAGATTTAATATTTACTATTTCGGCCCCTAAAATAGCCCGTTTTGATAGGACAAGGCTGGATTTCATTTTAGACGAATTACATGTTATGCTGAAAACATATATGGAGTCTAAAAGTGAATATGTGGTATAGTTTAGGAGGAGTAGCGATAACAAAAAATTGTTTACGAACGGAAGGACGGACGGACGGACAACGGGGTATTGCATAAGCTCTGCTGGTCTATGACCAGTACAGCTAATAATAAACGGGACAAAAACAATAAGTCTCCAAACTTTGGGAGACTTAATAATAATAATAATAATAATAATAATAATAGGAAACGGGACAAAAACAATAAGTCTCCAAACTTTGTTTGGGACACTTAATAACAGCAATAAAATATGCTTGTTATCTGTTACCTCTAATCCAGCATATGGCAAGCTTTCCTTTGCACAAATAGATATGCATTTTGCGATTGACATTTGATGATCAACGTACTTCCTTCCACCAAGTACTCTGTAGCTAGTATCGATGAAGCATCCCTGGTATTGTGCGAAGTCTGAAAGTAGAAATTGTTAGTAATGAGAGAAATAATACCGTCACAGTGACAAGTTTCGTTTTACTATTTATTGATTTTCTAAGATGTCACTTTGGCTATAAACAAAAATGTGACAGTAGGAGATACCAAGGGGGCAATCAAAAAATGCAAAAATCCAAAGGACTAACACAAACAGCAATCAACACAACAAGACATGTCAGACCAAACACAGCAGAGTAACACTAGCCCAAAACTGGGATTGAGTTCAGGTGCTCCAGAAAGGTAAGCAAATCCTACTCCGCGCGCCGCCCCCTGATTATTAGAGCTTGTCACTACTCTATGGCGCAACTACATATACCAATTGTTACGTTGTTCTTTACACACAGATTTTGACTACGGACCACTCCGTTTACATGATCAATATAGGGCTCCTGGTGGTTGTGATCGGTCGACAGGTGTTGCTTACCCCTCCAAGGTACCTGATCCCACATCCTGTATATCCAGGAGTCCGTGTTGGCCGTGTTTATTTAAGCATTAATTCTATATTTTTTTCCGATTCACTGCGAAATGGCCTGAATGAAGAGTATGCGCACTATGTAATTCGCAAAGCGAATTACGCAAAAGTTTGCACTGTCTTCATTTAGGTCATTTCGATGTGAACCGGTAAAAATATATAATCAATGCTTATAACAAAATTTTGGTAATAACATTGACATTCTTGAAACATTTGTCTATTCATTTATAGTCGAAATAATATAAATAAACAAACAAACAGCCACGTACTTATTGCGTCATCAAGACGACATCCAGCATCACTGCATCCAGTTTGCGTTACGTAATACATTATCTTAATGCGGTGTTGACATGGCATTCTGATCATTGAAGTATGAACAGAATGTTCTCTGGATTATTAACCAATGATATCCTCGGAAAGTAAGAAAGTGTAATTATTTTATATTTCTTATAAGAATTATAGGAGTTAAATCATTGTACCATCTAACCTGTTTTAAGGGACTGTCCAAGGGAAGGAGCAAAAAGGGTCACATATGACAGGTGGTCTCTTAATTCAGGTGATTTATATAGGAAAAACCTGTTTTCGGAACCATTCATTTAGGTCACATAAAACAGGTTTTCCTTTAATTCAGTGGGTCGCTAAGGCAGGTTAGACTGTACTTAAAATTCATCTTCTTATACTCCACATAGAGTCCGTTATTTTGTATATTATTTGTCCTGTGGTCGCCTTACGTGGAATGCATCGGGTTCGTTTCTAAGTAGCTGGCAACTATATAGCAGCAATGCTACAGACAATCAGTGTGGACCTTGCAAATTGAGGTCACGCGTTACATCAGATGATAAAGAACAATTACTAATTAATGAACCTGAAAATAAAGCAGGCTATTCATCATCAATATAAATTTACTATTGTACTCCAGTATAAGACGATGAACAATAATTTATGTACCATAAAATGTACAAATACACAATTTTATGCAAAATTTAATATTTAAATTCAATAGTATTGCAACAGATCTACAATAGTCAACCAGAATAAATTTGACTTCGAATAATGGAAATTATCATGTTCCTACTTTTTGGTAAGACCTCCAGTAAATCCAAAAAATAGGAACATAATATTTTTAAGGTAATCATATCGAATTGTGGAAGTAAATTCGTTTTGATTTTTTTTATTACCTAGTAAGCATTAGCTTTCATTATTTTTACATCGAATCCCCCATATTAGAATATTTCAATGAATTAATCTTTGAATTTATCTGACGCCAATATTCACTAGACTAAAAAAATAGATTTCAGTAAATTGAAAGATGCCAAAACCTGTTAAAAGTTTGAGTTCCCTTTATAGTTTCCACAATGCAGAAACCATAATTGAGTTTCAGATAGCTCCCTAACGGTTTCCACATGCTGAATCCTAACTATGATTCTTCTTAAATTCCGCAAGAACCGAGCTGAAAAAAAATATTAAATCTAATTTCGGTAAGGATTCATTTTGCTTAAACGTAGGGCTGAGTTTCCTAGTGGTTAAAGCTTTCTGAAATCGTAAAAAAACTTCAAAGTTACAGCAATTGTTAGCTGCAGAAATCATCTGGATTCTTGGATGGCATGGTTTCCGATAAGTTTCAGGAGAAGTAGAGGCCATATCCTTTGTTGATGATACTTACCGATTCCAGATTCGTATACATCAATCCAGTTATCCCCACCACAATACAGAGATTGATCCCCGCTGCATTTTGTTGTGCATTCATCGTTATTCATAGTGTAACCCACTGGTATTACATTGCCACAACAGCATATATTTCCATTCTGTAAAAAAAGTTATATTAATCCTGAGCGATTAACGATTGCTATGTAGAACAGAAACAATATACTTAGAACTGCTCTGTAGTATGTTGATGTTTCCAATGGTATTAAGGCTCTAGTTAATACAAGGGTGCATGGGAGAAAGTTTTCTTTTTTTTTGTTGGTATATATCATAAAAATGACACGTGGCAAAATATCTTTGCAGAATCGGTATTCACGGATACCTAAAACCAAATAAGCAAAAGTGATTAAATTGACCACCTCCCAACATCCCATGTAAAGCATCTTACCAAGCAGCGTCAAAATAAGTTTTTTGGACCTATCGAATTGTTCTAGTAAATGCGGTTGAGGGAAAAGGTAAGAGCCATGAGCAATGTATGTGTGTTTAGTCGTTTCGTGTATTCTTTTTATGTACAAATAGGGGGAAATTTAGAAGCCTAACCCCGTAAACCCGTATCTTAACGTCACTGTAAGACTGAATTAGCCGCAAGTTGTTTTGAAAAGGTCCCCAGATTATTAGACTGTCCAGCGTCACGGACCTCGTGAGTACTACACGGCTCTGTAAGAGCATTCAGAAGCTATGCGAACCCTGTACCTCCCATGTTGGAAACTTAAATTAACATATTCTAGTCTATAGTGATTATAATATGAAACGTGGACGGTTGTTTGGACTGTCAGGATCAAGTGTACAAAGGGGCTGCCCAAAGATCGAAAGAAAATACAGTATATAAAAATTACATTCATGAGAGGGTGATATTGCATATCCACCCAAGGAAGCATTGTTGACCGATGCGAAACCGTGGTTGACAATGTATTCCGACATTCAGCTGGAACAAACATAATTTTGCATATACGAGCGTTGACGTACTGCGTCATTGCCACAATTCTGATGACGTATGTAATGCGCACTTGGACGTCCGCGCAAGTGATAATGTTTGGAATATCACCCTCGCCTCTTTATCTTTGTAGAATGAGAGGGTGACATTTAAAATTGTCGCATGGCTCTCAACCAATCAAATTACGGGATTCTAAAAGAAGGTATAATAATTATGCATATGTCCCTGATACCTTCAGAGTATTTTTTTCATAATAATATACGGTACTTATTTATGCCTATAGAGCAAAGTATATACAATTTTTTATTAAACAAAAAGGTAGTTCTGCATTACAATTTGAAATATTTTTGACTTAAACTATAGAAATATCGTAAAACGCCAGGTGGTGAAAATAGTCGACTTGAAGATAGGGGTGTTTTCGAGATACCAAGCCCCCTTAATTGAATGGTCTTTTGATAGAATATTACATTTCAACATATCTCTTTATTGCAAAATTGAATGAAGATAAGTACTCATTAGACTTATATGTGTACATCCACATTTACATGTCTATCCCCTGATTGCCAAGAAAAGGGCTATTAGGTATATTTTGAGTAGATTACAAAACAATTATTCCATTGAAAAAAATAGTCCTCTTTCTGTGGGCGAACGATTACAGGGTCCTGCTTTAAACCACTAAGTCCCTCGCCTTTAATCAGATGGCTCATCTCGCTGAATTTGCCCATTTACTAGCGGAAGACCATAGGTTTTCAGCAGAGTACGTTTGCAATCTGGTTCCACTTATATCAATTTACCACTACCAAATTACTAACAAATTGTTATATGTAGGTTATGGTAAAAACAAAAACAAATCACACTAAGCGAATTATAAACTTATATATAAATACAATTTGTGATAACCCTCGTTGTTCCTACCTTGACACCAGCATATTTGTAGTGTTCGTTTTTGCATATCTGTATACAGTAATCTCTAGTCATCTTTCCATGAGTGAAGCAATGCCTATGCAGTAGACTTCCGTGCTGGTCCTCAAAACAACCAACTTGGAATTCTGAAATCATGAATTATGGGACAAAATTACTTGCTATACAATTAATTATCACGAACACGGATGATAATCGTAAAAGAGACAAGACGCTACTGTATTTCTTCCATATAAAGACAACCCTCACCAGACACCTAAATATGAACTGATGACATTTACAACACGTTTAAGCAGTTCACTCATCAATTTTTCATTTGTGTTACAAATATATTGTATTCTGTCGCGAATGAAGCTCTGCAATAGTATAGCAGTATCATTTCAGTAAGCATATTTCCAATATCGGTTAGATACTTGGTTTAAACTTACATGTACATGTATTTTTTTCTGTAAAATTTACATATATCACAATTCAAATACACGAATGACAAGAACAAGGAAAACTAGAGCTTATATTAATCACGTTTCATCCCGTAAAACGCATCGCGGTAATGAGTAGTCCCGAATCCTTTTGCAGATATCTTTCGATCGACTTAGAACCATAATACAATGAAAACACTTTCCGCCTCTCAATCAATAATTCTCCCTGACATGTTACAACATTACATGTTAACTCTGTCACAATTCCTTAATATCCTCGGAATACACGTAACATGCCAAATGCAGCAAATATATGTAGGAAACAAAGGGAATTGAATACACAACAAAACAAAACCTAAACGGAGCTTTTTTTTATTATGGAATACATCTCAACATGCAAACATTCACAATACCTTGTACCTTGGAATTTAATTCCAATATCAATTTTCTTTTTAAAAAGTATTGTTATGAATCGATAACATGTATGAGAGTCTATAAGATGTAGTATATACCAGTTATTGATATGTCATGTAGAGTTTGTTCTTTCTCAATCAGACGGCCCTAGTACCCCTGGTTGAGATTAATATGAAGGGCCTCTGCGGAGGTATTGTCTCCGTTTTTTTGTTATGTTTCAAAATAAATGTTTTTAAAAACAGAGCTTATTTATATATCCTTTTTTCAACCACAACAAAATTGGAATTTTTCTACGTGAATCGTCCTCTGAGTATATAACTGAGTAAAAAAACAACAGAACGCCTTATCATGTCAAAATTGTGAGTAGACAAAATGGTGATATTTAAATAAGTAGCCAAATATTTATCCATCTAATAATTGCGAAGAAAATCTAGAAATGAAATGTGTCCATTATAGGTTGATGACAACTCCGCATGTGTTCGTATATTCATACATACATTCAACATAGTGAATAATTATCGTGCAAAGACATAGCCTAAACTGCCATAGGAGAGTATGTATCCCGTATTGGGCTATACAGAAATAGCTTAAAAATTACGAAGAACAACTCCAAGTTCATTTTAACAGTATTCAAAATACACTCTGGCCTTGTAGATGTAGACGTTCATTATGTATATGAAAAGTCTACGTAATATTTAGGCTGAACCTCCAAAGTCGTAGAATAGGATAACTTGGGAAGCATTGTGACTATATTTAGAATAGACAGCGGAAAATTGACAGACAGGCGTACCAAGTCAAATTAAATTTGATCGGACCTTTCATAACATGGAAAGGCTGGATATACCTCCTCTCAAACAAATTTTGAGGCTGCCATTCCAAAACAGGAAGAATGGATAGCTAAGGAAACATTGCCACTATATTCTCACGCAGATCGTATAAATAGACAGTTTCACAAAGTGTCTTGTGTTTTCTGGCCCTTATGCAGCCAGGAAACGAATGTAAATACCTTCAGATATTTATTGAAAAAAATGGTCAGATATTAGCAAACTACCTTTATCTGTTGAATATACTGACTGCCTATAAGTTCCTCCACATTTTCTTCCGCTTGCGTGTCCGATAATTTTTCCATAACACAGTTTGTTACACTGCGAGTCACTATATCTGTTGTATCCGGAACGATGTATGTTGTTCCCACAAAAACACTTTGTTCTGTCCTTTTTTTAAGGAAAATTCGTGAATTATTGAATGCAGGCTAAAACATGCAAGATATAGAACACAATGTCAATACATCGTCTTAGGGATCGATCTAACTTCGATAATATTGTTTTGACTTTCGTCACCACGTAACGTGATTTAGGGCAAAGACTAATAGGATCTAACAGCAATTTCCGGGATGGACAAAGAAATCTCAGACCGAGTGTTCATGCCTATTATAATCCATGACGACGGTTGTGGAGTAATGGATTTCAATAGGCATGGATACAAGGATTGATATTTCTTTGTCTCTCCCGGAATGCAATTTTGATCCGTTTTCTCAAACCCTCCCTTTCTGTTTTATTTTCTATATGAACGTACGCATTGCCTAATGGGAAGCGGAGCACTATGCTTATATATATATATAGTCTAAACTCGTTATCTCGAAATTCGGGGGACCACAGAAAATATTTCGACTCATCCGAAGTTCGACCCAAAAAAATTCCCAGACTCAAAATTTCCGCCCGCTTCCTTATCCTTGATCTACCCTACAACTATGACTATGCACCACGCACGTATACTATACTATATATGCATGCATTCCTAAGCCAAATGCTACATAAGTTTTATATTGTCGTAAATACAAAGGATTTTCCCGTAATTTTGAGTAACAAATAACTTTATTTCACGTAAAAACTATCAATCAAACAGCTGTTGAATGATATACACATGTACTTACTGCCGTCGTAACTCACATGGTTTTATACCAGTTACCTCCCTTCTTAACATTAACCTAAATTACGAAATCCTTACACATGTAAAACGAATATGTCAACGTGCTCTTGCAACACAAAGTTCCCATTGCAAAAATAATGCTTCAGTTCGGAATTAATGATCTTGTCGGGTATTTATGATAAATTTTGGCTTTGACACATGTTTCTCTCAAATTCTTTCTTTTAATGAATGACCAAACTTTTTTCATTTGACTCAGTCCTCATAACTGAAGTGGAAATGAGCCGCTGAAGTGTAGATTTTTCTACACTACTTTATCAAGTGCGGATCTAGAGGGATGAGAAATCCAGAGACCCTCCTAGGATTGACAAAGTACCGGTATATAAAATTAGATAATCGGAAAAAGTCACAATTTATGTAGGAAAAAAGTCACAGGAAAAACAGTCACAATTTATGTAGGAAAAAAAGTCACAGTTTGCGTAGGAAAAAAAGTCACATATTTTTTTTTTTCATTTTAAGAGACATTAGATTTGCAATCTGCCAAGAAATTTCTGCAGATATTCAAATGAAGTTTAAAATTTGAAGGCACTTCAGAAGACTAAAAAAATGCACTTTGTCTGAACTTTTCCAGATCTCCACCATGAAAACCCGTAAAAGATTAATTATCATAATATATACATATATTATCATTCAAGTTATAAAAAAGTAATTTACGAAATAATAACCTAACATGATTTAGAAAAAATATATTTGTATTTATATTAATTATTATAGTTTACTTGTTAAAAATATCAGTTCCCAACGTAAAATTGCTCTTATTTTAATTAAGATATACAA
>JACSZP010017394.1:0-12038 GCA_016161895.1 Pinna nobilis | reverse complement strand
TAAAAAAAAACTTTGAGTTAATACTCACTATTACCTGTAGCAGTCCAATAAGTTAAACAATGGGGGTTCCCTTGAGGAAACACTTAAAGGTGCCAGCTCCCTTGGGGACCACAAACGATGATATCTCCCTCTCTCTCCTAAATGAGTAGAAGAGCACAATCGCATGTTCTAGTGAAGAAATTTTATAAAGGAATTCAATTGACTTTTAATCTGGAGTTTACTATGCTCATAGGACATATTAAGCGGTAATAGTAATTAACATATTCAATATTACCTTGTCTACCACATTTACTTCGGCTTTCCGTTCCAGCAGCGAGTCAAATACCACAGAGTTGGAATTTTCCGCTACAATATGTAATGGTGTCCTGCCATTCTATGGAAAATGTTGATATGATGTAAAAAATGTATATATAATAGTGAGCATTCGTCTTGAATATAGATATTACTTGTGTGAACAACTTTCAAAAGAAAAGGTTGTATAATCAATACATCAAAGCAAGCGTTTACATAAAACAAATACAAAACAGTCTGGTTTTATGTTATACATAAAGGATCGAAGCTGATTTAAAAAACGTAAATTATTTCATACATATGACACAATATATATACGTCTCCGCATGACTATCGGATTTGGAAAACCCCTAATTTAATTTACGATGAGTCAATGTAATACGATCAGATATCGAGCATAAGTCAGTGAAACGCATAAATGTTCACATTTGTTATGTTATTGACAATGCCTCTCGACCCGGAGGAAACCAAACTTCCAATAAGAATACACCAACGCTGCATGACGTCACATTATTGACAGACTTTGTTTTAATACCAAGAGGTGTCCAAATGGTTAGCGTGTTCGCATTCTGAACGTGAAGTGGGTTCGGATCCGCGCGGCGGTACGTTTGTCTGTCTCTGTCTTTTGGATGATACAATAAAGGCAGATGCCCTGTGGCACAATACTTGTCTGCGCGTCAAAGAACCCTCACAGATAAATTATCATTATTACGAATATATGACACATTTATAACTTAGCACCGGAATACGGTAATTCTCATAATGAGTGAAATGTTCTTTAGTGAGACGTTTTACATCTAAACTTAGATTTTAGGATGTTTTAACGTAGGCATAAATTAATATAATAAAATATATATAATAATTATAATACAATATATATAGTTGTTATTTATCATGATATATCCCGGTATTATTACGATGGAAACATAAGTCCAGCTTTGTTTTCTACGTAAAGAAAGTATGTATGGAAACAGAAAACTGCGGTATAGAAATCCAGAGGGGCAGGTCACACGGTGTGAAATCAACATTATCCAACCCCGGAATATTTATATATAATGTATATGATTGAGTATGTTATATAAAATATGTAAGATATCTCCATCAAACTGGTAATAGTTCTTAGCATTGTCCCAGTTTTATAACGTTGGAAAACGAAATCAGATTACCTAATAGTTCCTGGAAACTAACAATGTTGCTTCAACTTCTGCGCACCATATAAGTTCACGTATCAATAATTTGTCAATATCGTTAATTCCAGCTGCAATATGTAGCCTTTTATATTACAAAAGTATATAAATTTCAATACGTCAAGAGGACGCACACATTTGTCAGGAGTATTGCAAACTATCATCACGTTCTGTGACATTCGGCATTATGTTTAGCCGCTGAATTCGAACGGCCCGAAAATTTCACAAATGTCGATAACAGTTGTGCTTTTTGATTTTCCCAATATCATTTCCATCATCTTGAATATACAAGATATGCTGTAGAAAAACACGTTACTGGCTTATTTCACGATAGCTGCGATGAACCGCGGATAATACTGTTTGAAAACTGACGAAATTTTCATGAAGGTGTTTTAATGGTAAAATTATTTCAGAGATTTTAATCACAAATCATTCAGGTTTACAAAGAGACGAGACCAGATATTCCAACTCTTGACAAAGTGTACCTACTTTATATTTTAGATTCATATTTTCATCAACGTATGATATTCGATTTTAGATTCCTGAATCTTTGTAAATTTTCCTTTCATTTTAGCGACTTTGTAATAATATATGGTATTTTAAGATTCTTAATCTCAGCTATTATTCGTACAGAGCAGCCATGATATTGTCGTTCTTAGGTATCATGCTTTACACGACATTATAAAGTATCCTGGTGTTAGACACTATTTTTTTTTAAATTTTACTGGTTAGCTACGTGAATACTATGACTTAAAGAAATATTTCAAGCTTGGGATTCATTATGTCGAATACGATGGTCATCTAACACTGTGGAAAGAAAATAATCTGTAATCACTATATTTGAGGGAGTACTATGACATACGGACTATAATCACAAAATATTTAACTGTTGTTATTGTCTCTAGAGTGTCGACCCCAGTTAACCCTATATAACATCCAATACAGATTGTTTCAATGTTGATCTCAATAGTCATACAGATAGTTGCATTTGAAATGCCACAATTTACCTAAACTAGTTTTGACTTGAAGCAATATCTTAATCAGAAAACATTTATGCATAATGAGCCACCATGCACCTATGAAATGCGCGCTCATTTACTACCAAGGTCTAATTGCAGAGCTATACGTTTTTCGGAGATTTTCGTGTAGTCCACGTCAGACAAAGGCAATTAACTTTTCATAATACAAATTTTGTAACACATTTCCATCACATGTATTTTATCATCATTTCACATCGTCCAAAAAGTTATATTTCCCCTAGGACTTACGAAATCAGCAATATATTAATCACTTAATCAATTAACTTTGAACTCCATTCTTCGTATTCACACCCTGAATACCCTCTTGTCGAATGAACTGAACACAGACATATTCAGTATATTCGTTAGTTGAATGAATTTTACAACACTCTGTTAATAAACTATTATTCTTAATTGATATCTATATTTTCAATATGTCTAATACGTCAACCCCGTATGACGTCATATTATCAGCAGACTTTGTCTTAATATCAAGAGGACGCCACCGTGTCCGAGTGATCAGCGTGATGGGATTCTGATCGTAAGGTCGAGAGTTGAGAGGCCCTTTTCACAAAAAGCTTCACGATCAAAATCTTAAGTCTTAATCATAATTTAGCAATATTTCAATTGATCATATTCTGTACACTTTACAGTACATCAGATTGTGACTATATTACTTTATTTACATTTAGAATTTATGAAATAAACAATAAAAAATTTTCATACACTTACGACTACGGCTAATTTTAATTGTTAGATTCTTTGTGAAAAACGCCGCAGATTCGTACGACGCTACGGTTGACTATCTCAGTCTTTCGGAAAAGACAGTAAAACAGACGTCTTGTGTCACGATATGTGCCACAATACGTGTCGGACCGTTAAAGCACCCTCAATGTTTTCTGTATTTTTTTTTATCTGCGCGATTGACTGTCTCTGTCTTTGGGATGAGACAGTAGGTTTAATGCTCATAATTACGAGTATATGGGAGATGTATAGTCAGTCATCAGCATAATGTGATGCTCAATATGAATAAAATATTCCTTAGTGAAACGTTTAAAATCTAAAATTTAATTTTTATGCCGAGCGCTATACATTAAAACAGTTATGATAGTGTTTAAAATGCTTATCTATTTTGGACCGGATTACGTCAGTAAAAAGTTTTTGTAATATGAATTTGATTTCCCTAGTCAACAGATTATAGGACATTTAGTTTGATGTAGAAGAAAAAAGCTGCTCCTGAAATCATGGCTATTTAGCTCAATGAAAAATAACTGCACATGACTAAAGATAGAAATCTGAAAAATTTCACGTAGGCAGGAATTAGGAAAATATGATATATATGAAGTTATTGTCATTGGTCATACATTCGGTAATATAACGATGGGCAAATTTGCCCAGGTGTGTTTTCCAGAACTTATATAAAGGATGATACGGAAACAGAAATCCGCAGTATGATGATTCTCAGAACCAGGTCATATTTTGTGAAAACAATGTTAACAAACAGGAATATTGATAGCTGTGCATTACAATATATTCTTGAGGAATTGGCAATGCCCTAGATTTAAAACGTTGAAAAGTGAAACTGCAAAACAAAGTAGCACCTTGAAACTTACATTATCTTTTCTATTCACATCTGTGCACTTTGTAAGCTCTCTTATCAATGTCGAGTTTTTATTTCTATTTCCAGCTGCAATATGTAAGGGTGTTTTGCCTTCCTGAAAGTATACAGTAATACGCACATGTGTAGGGGAGTCCTTCCACTCTAGAAAGAAAGACAGAAATGTTCATAAGGAATGTTGCCGTTACATAAAGTAAATCTTTTTTATCAAAATATAATCTCAAATCGACCACTAGATCAAATATAATAAGCATTGAAACACAACAATTGCATTTGGCTATTAATTGGTCAAATCGATTGTATCACTTGAGTTATTTGCTTAAGCAATTTGCTTAGAACTGCAGCAAATGTTTGTTTAACCAAGCAAATTTTATAAATGTCCCTCGACAAACGTCTTCCTTTGAAATGTACATATGCATTATATATATAAACGTTAACTTGTTGAATTTAGTTTCAATTAAATAACACTACTCTTGACTAGTGTTATAGGTTATACACGGATTAACTGCAGGATTATATTGTTGTGTTGCAGAGGTCAAGGCTCTTGAGTGCTGAGGAGTAAGTCATTCTGCCGGACAGGGATGATAATTAAAATATCACAGAGCTATATGATGTGTTTGTCTCTATAGTGAACTCTTGGGCTTATGTCTTCTAGATTATTGTTGCGCGTCGAAAATTAAAATATATTTCAGCTACATTTGCCAAAATTTTGGAATCTTTTGATGTTGAGTTCCTTGTGCACAAATTGGATTGTATGTGACGAGTAATATCTGAATGAATTCTAATCTAGATCACTCGATACTGAAAAATTCGGGGAGAAATCCGAGATCCAGAAAAGATTAAACGTGAAACAAAGTCGTCCACAAGCTAACGTTATGGTTGTAAAATTTTGTAAGCATGGTCTAAATTCATGTTGCTCCGCACGGGTTGTCGGACAAGGCGGTGAATATCAGCTCATAACAATATTCTGGAGAGCATGATGAAAATATTAAAATATAAGATTTTCAGCTTTTCCTAAATAAGGAAATTTAAGATAGTAGATATTGTATTTTAGTTATTTACATACAAAGAAAGGATAAAATGCAACAATGGAATACAGTGGAGCCTCATTATATGTTATATATCAGACTATACTGATTAAGGTATACGTATAAAAAGTTTGATCGTTTTAATATTTTTTTTTCAGATTTAATCTACTTAAGGAGACCGAGTCTAGTTCGAACGCGTACGCGCACTGCCGATAGTGGTTCGGATGACGTCACAGATTTTCCGGAATTGTCATTGACTTTTTCACTTACATAATTTGCCAGGTTTGACGTCAGAAAACAAAGCATGACGTCATAGTTAGCTGTCTAAAGTGTATGCGACTGACGGTAGGCCCTACTGTAGAGCAGGGGAAAAATCGCAACTCGGATGTAGTGGCATGACATTAGATCTATTTATTTTGATTTGAAAATTCGTTTTCAAAGCTATTTGACAAGTAGAAATATATGTACAGATCCACCTTTTTCCTACAAAACAATGGATAACAGAAACACAGCTAGGTAGAGTCTTAGCTACGTTATGACGGAAGTTGCTCCACTTCATAAAACCGTTCTGCTTCATTCAGTAGACGAGATCCTCTGTAAAAAAATTAATCTGACGTTGAAATTTTATCCCGGACACGGAAATTCAGAAATTAGTAATATTTCGCCAATGTTTATGACAAACGATTAGTTACTTATTTTCCAATTGGTTGGAAAAAAAATCAGAATATGCAGTAGATATCAACTACAGTGTAAACCGTGAAACTAGACTTGTACACTTTTCAAAGTTACTTGATCTAGTCTAATTCAAAACGTAGGACAAAGGACAGCAAATACCGGAATGCAGACCGGCCATAACGTTCCGGAAATCTGTTCAAAACTCTTCTGAAACGTTGCACATATTGATGCCTCCTGACACTCCCAGACGGTGATTTTTTCCTCATATTTCCAATTTTTTTAGTTTATAAAATAACCAGCAATGTATGGTACTTTTATCAATTTTTCTATTTCAGTTTTTGTTTAATCTCGGATTTCCTGTTAAAATTTAGGGGTTTCCTATATAAACCTATAGTAAAACCTCTCTGTATTGAAGGCAGTCCCTCTTAAAAACCAGACGGTGAATGTTTTTCATTTCACTGCAATATTCTTTTATGCTTTTTTAAGACGAGGTATCAATTTGATCAAAATCTCTATTTCAGTTTTTGAGATAGTAAATTAGATTCGGCATCCTTACTTTTAAAGTTAATATCTACAAAGATTATGAAAGAAAATCAAATCCACCCATAAATGTACAACTAGGGAGCTTTTTAGATGTCGCTGGGTATTGTTTTACGGAATTTGTTTATTGAATGAAAAATTTCAGAAACAATTTACTTTTTTGAGAGAATTGCAGGCAGTAATGAGTTATCCATGAATTTTAAAAGTTATTGAGTCAAAGCGTTTACAGAACATTTTGAAAATTCAAATTAACAGTAAAAGCCAAAAATGTAATAAACATGGATTTTTATGATTTCTGTTGCATAATTGTAGACAATGATGAGTACTGCGATCAAGGAATCTTCCAGAGTAATGAGGTCAAAGTTCAAGGTCAACAAGCAATTTGAAATTTTCAGAAATCGCATGAATGCGATGATCGAATCGATGATGAAAATCGCAGAATCATGGGGTTTTTCAGTAAATGGTTACTGTTGCATAATAGAAAAGAGCAATGATTTTTACGATCCTGTCCATAGGGTCAAATGTCAAGGTCATAGTGCAATTATAAATTCTAGAAGATATCTGACATTGGCCGTTTTTCAAATTTTATTTGGCAAAATCTACTATAATGATGCACTGTCTACTGATCACGTTTGAATAAAGACACACAAAATCTATCAGGGATACCAATTTTCATTTTGTATATTTTACTATGTTTGCTTAGATGATTGATTAGGCCCACTGGGCCTCTCGTTTTCATTGTCCTTTTCTTCAGACAGGAAACACCGAGGTTATTTGCCACATAAGCTCGTTTAAGAATATTCACTGCAAAATAACCGTTCATGTTGAGTTAAGGTAGCTGTTTTATGAATATTGAGGTTTTACATATCCGGAATTTCCAAGACCGAATGGGAAATGTTCGATACTAATTTGAAACTTAAATCGTTTCAGATTAAACTAGAAACGAGACCAGCGATTCCAACTCTTGATAGAGTGTACCCGCTATGTATTTTAGACTTAAGTTTCAACACGTATGTGATTTGAGTTCTGATATCGAATGATGATGATCGAACATTTTCCTTTCATGTGGCGACTTTGTAATAGATATGTTCCTTTATTATCCTTTATCTCAATTATTCCTCGTTCAGAGTAGCCCTTAAAACATGACATCGTCGTTCTTTAGATATCATGATGTACATAACATGATAAAAGATCTAAGTTTTAGCCATGAACTCCTGGAGATGCTCAACCTAAAGGATTAAATGTTTTAAACATATTAAATATAAATTCTTCCCAAGTTCCAGATGCCAGCAAGGAAGCTCCCAGTTTCTTTTGAATATCAAAAGTAAGCTACTTCAAAACTTTTACTTAAGTAAATATTTAATTTTTGAGGCTCATTATGTCTAATACGAGAACCAAAAGTACACAATCTGCACTCACTATCTTTGAGGGAGTGATATGACATGTACGAATCTACCATAACAAAATGTTTTACACTTGTTTTTGTCTCTACAGCGTCGACTCCAGTAAACCATAATGGACATCTGATACAGAGTATTCAAATATGTTGTTATCATTAGTCATACAGAAAGTTGCATTTGAAATATTATAATTCGTCTGTACGAGTTTTGTTTCTATACATTTTCTCTTTAAGCAATATTTCAACCAGAAATCTGAAGTAAGATACGTTTATGCATAATGAGCCAAGATGCACTTAATCCAAGCGCGCTCAATTGCTTCTAAAATCTAATTACAAAGCTATACAGCAGCAACACGTTTTTCCAAGATTTTCTTGGAGCCCATAACCATTACATGCTCAAAATCTTAGTTCATGTGCCACCATTTTGAGAATAGCGTGACAGGGGATAGAAATGTGAAGTGTTGATTCTTTTTCTGGGAGAAATAATACGATCGAGTTGCATGTTCTGTTCACGTCAGACAAAGACAATTAACTTTTCATAATACAAATTTTGTAACACATTTCCATCACATGTATATTATCATCATTTCATTTCGCCAAAAAAGTTACATTTTCCATCGGTCTTACGAAATCAGAATACTATTAATTACTCTATCAATTAACTTTGAACTCCATTCTTCGTATTCAAACCCTGAATGAACTGAACACACAAATCTTCAGCATAATCGTTGTTGGATATAAGTTAAGGACAGTCTGTTCATAAACTATTATTCTTAATTGATATTTATATTTTCAATACGTTTAATACATCAACGCCGTATGACGTCATATTATCAGTAGACTTCGTCTTAATATCAAGAGGACGCCACCGTGTCCCAGTGCTCAGCGTGAGCGGATTCTGATCGTAAGGTCGAGAGTTGAGAGTCCCTTTTCACAAAAAATCTTATTCGTAAGCAATATTTCAATTGATCACTTTGTGTACACTTTACGGTAAAATTTACCAATCATGATGAATTTTGAATAACATGAATGATATAAACACTTTATTTATTTACATTTAGAATTTGTGAAATAAACAATAATAAATTTTCATACACTTTCGACCACGAGTGTTTTTTATCGTAAGAATCTTTGTTGAAAAGGCCGCAGATTCGCATGGCGGTACGGTTGACTATCTCTGTATTTCGGATAAGATAATAAAACAGACGACTAGTGCCACGATATGTGTCAAAATACGTGTCTGCACTGTTTACTGTATTTTGGATCTGGTCGATTGACTGTCTCTGTCTTTGGGATGAGACAGTAAGAACAGATCCCCAGTGCCACAATACCTATCGGCACATTAAAGAACCCCCACTGCTTAATGCTCATGAGTATATCACATAATGTGAAATCAACATTATCAAATCTCTGAATATTGATAAGAATATAATAAAAGATATTCCAAACGAACTGATAATAGTTCTTAGAATTGCCTCAGATTTGTAAATGTGAAAAAGTGAAACCGCAAAACAAAATTACTCCTGAAAACTTACATTGTCTGTTCTATTCACATTTGTGCGCGTTGCAAGCTCATGTATCAATGGGTAGTCTATATCTATATATTTATTTTCAGCTGCAATATGTAACGGTGTCTTGCCTTCCTGAAAGTGTAGTATAATACACACAGGTCAAACATGATTGCACTACATCTAATTAAATATTCAATATAAAACATATGCCGTAGGGAAAGCCTATTAGAACAGAGGTCACCATTGCCGAAACTAAAAGAGGCAATATTACATTTACCCCCACACAAATATAGAAAACTTTAAACTATAAAACACAAATCCCATAAAAAAATCCTGAATGGCCAGTACAGGTGCATAGGAAGGTTAAGCAGCTCCTGCTCGATACCTGTTATCTCTCTTTCCATCCATTCCCTGTATGCCGGGATTAATGATATCCGTTAATATATGAGCCGTTCTCTGACAAAAGGGCCCTTATTGACATTGGCATTATGACGTCAAAATCGTTCGATAAAGTGACGTCAGTTTCCGCACAGTAAAAGCATACTTGAATGCACTTATTCCTGTATCATTAAATCGAGTAGTAGCGTAGGAAGCAAATTAAATGGGAATCAGACTTTGTAGATGAAATTTTGTTTCCCCGGCTTTGAAATCTGTTTTCTTTTGGTTTTTGATTATGCAATGGACGTCGACAATTACAACTTAATTTATACTTTCAGAGTTCCTAGTTTTAAAACAATGTACATATCATTCTCAAACTAAAAACCTATTCCTCTGCCAATGTAAAGAAACCTGTCTTAAATTATGTTCGTTGTTTTCTTTTTAAACAGGCTATCCGTTACACGTTTGTCGAAAAACTTTATCGACACGACGTCAATTTTGACGTTATAGATTAAATTTGGAAAAATGACTCGTTATTATAAACAATATTTATATGCCCGTAGCTGGAAAAGCATAACTCGCAGTGTCATAAAACTTCGGATATATGTTCTCTGGAATACTATCTTGAGTTTTATTGAAAAAACGAAAAACAACATTATTTTTAAATAATGGCCTTTAAGTGCGAAATGGAAATCTGTATGAATGAAACTACTGTATTCACTTAAGTGGCTGATAACAGTTACAGTCAGCAGCGCGTATATAATTGCCATCAAATAATTATAAATAGATAAGCCCTTGACCATTCATTTGCAGATGTGTAAGCCTAAGTATAGTGATACCTTCAGTCGCTCTCTATTTACTGGTTTGAACAGACGCATATTTTATTCCGAATTTTTTTTTCTTTTACTGCTGTTGGATCTAAGGACCTCAAGAATTGTTTTTGTGTATTTTATATCCAAATATGTGTGAGTTCATTGTGTGAATCTTGACTTGGAAAATCTCCGTATTGTCAGTTGTTTTCAAACATTGATAAGAAGTTGGTAGCCTTAAACAGTGAAAAACTTTACCTCCGATTTCACTCAATTTTGACATTGGTGGAAGATAAGTTTTTGCAGAAGATATAATCGTCAATTACTGCTTCTTCAATTTCAAAATATTCAACACTTATTGTTTTGCGGTATACATTTTAAAGGTTTGTTTCAAAAGTGCGTTTGTTGGAACTGATAAGACATTCCCTTATACGTTGTTGATGGACGATTCTATGCCCAGCTGTACGGATTGATTAGAAATGGCTTTGTAGCAACGTCATGTCAATTTTCGTTTCTGTACTTGCGCCAAAGGGCTTTGAAAGACTTTCTTCATCTCTGCTAGGACAGAATCCACCTGGACACACAGCAAGGTTCCTCGGATCCACCATCGCCTTTGGCAAGATATGTGGAGAAGGGTCATTATTCTGCGAATGTACACTTCAATAATATCAGGTCAGTACAATAGGCTTTCTTTCATTATTTCATTGCATATATGTTTAAGTCAGCATAAAACAGTGTGACAGCAGCTATCTCTAGGTTTGTCTGTTCTATCGAGAAAATGGTAACAATTATGTGGTCACATAATGTTTAAATGAGTTAGAGATTCTCTAGCCATATGGTGTAATAGTTCGATTATTGTTAGATTCAGCAGTTTTATTTATCCATAAAATCGTTTCGTTTTCTGGTTGAGACATTTAATATTGTTATGTAAACACCATTATGTTTATCTGTGCGTATTTATCAAATAGTTTAACACAATATATATTGATCAGCATATGAGACATTTTAAATGTATATGGGCCGCTACCTGGCAAAAGGGCCCTTATTGACAAAATTTGACATTTTCGTTTTTTTCGATAAAAGTCAAGACAGTATTCCTGAGAACATATATCCGGAGTTTTATAACACTGCGAGGTATACTTTTCCAATTATGGGCATTTAAAAAGTGTTCATAACAACGAGTCATTTTTCCTAATTTAATTTACAACGTCAATATAGTTTTGACGTCGTGTCGATAAAGTTGTTAGTCAAACGTATAACGGGCGGCCTGTTTAAAAGAAAAGAGCGAACAAATTTTAAGAAAGGATTTAGACAACAATTTCTTTACATTGGCAGAGGACTAGGGTTTTCAGTTTGGGAATGATGTGTACATTGTTTTAAAATTACGAACTCTGAAAGTATAAATTAAGCTGTAATTGTCGATGTCCGTTGCATTATCAAAAACCGAAAGAAAACAATTTCAAAGCGGGGAAACAAAATTTCATCTACAAAGTCTGATTCCCATTTAATTTGCTTCTTACGCTACTACCTGGTTAAATTATACAGGAATGCTTGCATTCAAGTATGTATTTACTACAATATAT
>JACSZP010017390.1:0-11036 GCA_016161895.1 Pinna nobilis | reverse complement strand
ATGCTGCCACGGGGGGTATAAGTCCCGTTAGGACAGCTCTAGTTGATCCAGAAGCTAATCCAGATGCTTCACCTTCCAGACAAAATGTCTCGGGGGGAAAAAACATTCAAATTGCATTGTTCATTATAATAAGTATGTTTCAATTATCAGAAGGCCTCATTTGTCTGGACAATTTGCTTGGGAGTGAAAGTGTCCATTATAACCCTTTCAACCCCAAGTGTCAAAATGGTATACCCTTTTCTATTGTTTTAGACCGGTCTGATATGTTCTTTGGTATTGAAAGGGTTAATGAGGCTCCACTGTATATGACAATTATTTAGTGGGACATTGAACAGCAATCCAGAAACAGAAAACAGTACTGGTATTCATTTGTCAGATTCATGAAATTTTTCTAGGATTTCTGGGGCGTCCTTGGCCGAGTGGTTAGCATGTTCGACTGTGAATCGAACGATCCAGGGTCAAGCCGCGTAGTGCAACTCCGTGGTTGGCCGTCCCTGTCTTTCGGATGAAACGGTAAAAACCAAGGCCCCGTGTCACAGTAGGTGTTGGCACGTTAAAGAACCGCCCCTTCTCTACGGCCAGCAGTGCAGAGCATAGGCAAAATTTGTAGCCCTTCACCGGCACACGGTGACGTCTTCACATGAGTGAAATATTCTTGAGTGGGACGTTAAACAATAATACCATACCATACCTTGCTAGGATTTCTCATAATAATCTACAGAGTTTTCATTTATGATATTATTTCTTGTTTCTTTTGTAGGATGAGACCCTTGTTCACTGCAGTTTGACAGAACTTGAAGATGCGGCTTTTACTTTTCCTGTTTTATTTCAGGACATTACCTACCAGGTAAGGCCTCCTGATATTTTATCATTTAACAATAAGAAATTGAAATATTTTCAATTGAAAAAGGGTAAAAATAATGTGAGAAATCATACCCTTTTATTCACAGATGGTTGTTTGTGCAATGGAAACTCGCAATTAAGACCAAGCAAGTAGCAAGTATAAGTTTGTCTGATAAGTGAGATAGTCTCCGTAGTAAAGAGGAACCTTGCTTTTAAGACCACCCAAAATTCAATTCAAAATGTCTGTCTATGGCTGACTCAGAGAACTGAAACTAATTGCTCTGACATTTAAGTCCAAGGGGCATAACTTTGTCAAGAATATTTGACCTCAACAAAATTACAAGCTTTACCTGTTTATGCTGGAGTAGTTTAAACTACATTTAAAAATATGAATTCAAAATATCTATGTAAGACTGATATAGTGAATAAAATTGAATTAGCTGAGGTAACTATGTTCTTCATGTCACTTATTGGTCAGGCCATACTAACAAAGAAGAGAGTGCAATCAGTTAATGAATCCTTTAAATGGGAACAAAATAATTGCAAGATTAGAATCATTGTTAGTCATGTCTACAGAGTTATTTAGAGGTACTGACAGTAACCGTACACTTATTTCCTGTAGTAGTATTCTGATGCTTTTATTACCCAGATTCAGAACACAGCACTGTAACAACAGCTATTCCTTCATTGTGAAAGGTTTAAAAACTTATGTATAAAATTTGTGCCAATTTATATTTCTTCTATTGGGCCCAATACCCATTAGACTGCAAAATAAGATGGCGTTAGTTCAAGGACTCTGGTCGACATAGCATGATGCCTTCTACTGATTGTAAGGTCACGGGTTTGAATTCACACCATGCTGTAGTCAGCTGTCCCTGTCCTTTGGATGAGACAGTAAAAACCCAGGTCCCATATCCTAATAGCTGTTGGCACATTAAAGAACCCTCCCTGCTCTACGGTCATAAGTGCCGAGCATAGACCGAATTTGTTGCCCTTCACTGACATATGGTGACGTCTCCATATAAGAGAAAGATTCTTGAGTGGAATTGAACAAAAATGCCATAAACAAAGACAGACAGTCAATTTACTATTAATTTACAGGTGTTTGTGCGGACTCGCCCATATTTCCACGAGTTTCTAGACATAGTCTCTAAGATGTTTGAAGTCATTCTGTTTACTGCCTCAAAGAAGGTGTATGCTGACAAACTGATGAATCTGCTCGATCCAGAGAAAAAATTTGTCAAGTAAGTATCCTCAACATTTTTCATTCTTTTTACCTCCCCGTTGAGTATTTGCCATTCTTTTTACCTCCCACTGTGTATTGAAGATCCAAATCAAATCCTCGTCAGAATAAACCTCTATCATTATAGGTTACACCTTTTCATTCATATTGTGATTTGTAATTGACATTGACTTGAGAATTTGAGGTTGTATGGATTTTATTTTCAAAAGTCTGGCTGTAAGTGGTAAAAATTGGTGAGAGGTAACCATTCACTGATGTCTCCATATAAGTTTAAAACAACAGCAAAAACAACTCACAAATGATTCATTTTAAAGAGCAAGAAACAGTTATACGCATTCTATTTTCAGACACCGTCTTTTCCGAGAGCACTGTGTCTGTGTTAATGGGAATTATATCAAAGATTTAACCATATTAGGAAGAGACTTGTCCAAAACCATTATCATCGACAACTCACCACAAGCATTTGGCTACCAGGTAAGCGTTGTGTTAGAGTATTTGAAAATTTATTTAAAAAGATTGTATTTGTTCTTACACCATTGTAGACTGCCTTATTAGGACCATATACTGTATACAGGAAAATTTTGCGCCCATTTAACTTATGCCCCATTTTGACCCCATCGTCAGTAGGCAAATTAAAAACTGAGCAAATTCAAAAAAGCTATTTTTCTTGAATAGAATTATGAGGAAACTTTGTGAATTTTAAAGGGGCCAAACTGTTCGCAAGTGCACAAATATTGCCCTGTAAGCAGCATTCGGTCCCTCCTGACATCATTCTGCCCCTTGATTCTGTTTTATATACGTTATTAGACTGTTTAGTTAACACCATGTAGAGATGGTCTTTGCTCATTTGTAGAAACACATCTTTAACCCTTTCACCGCCACAGACCGAAATAGACTGTTCCAGACAATAGAAAAGGGCATTCCATTCAGTTACTTTGGGTTGAAAGGGTTAAACATAGGTCAGGGGATCAAGTTTCAGGGGGGATCCTCTTAATTATTCCTGTCTTACATTTGAGATAGTTAAAAAGTGAAGTCCTATGTTACAGTAGGTGTCAGTGACTATTCAGCATGATTGACACAGAGCTGTTCTGGCTCTTCGTGAGGTCATGGGTTAAAATCTGTACTAGAAGTTTGAAGGGTTTCCTGCCTTTTAGATTAGACGAAAAAAAAACCCCAAAGTCCTGTGAACTTGTTTTGTCATTATTGTTTCTGCTTCCTATCATTACATAGCTGGACAATGGAATCCCTATAGAGAGCTGGTTCATGGACAAAGACGATAGAGAACTGCTGAACCTAATTCCCTTCCTACAAAGTCTCAGAGAAAGGGTAAGTATTATTATAATGTAGAGATAAACCGATGGAATATCCATTCAACAATCAAAACGCTTGGTTTTATTTTTACAATTTTGAAACCATTGCATGAATTGATGTAGTAAAACGTCACAGTTTTTTTGTAGGACAATTCTTACTACTGTTTGACTCAATCATCGATCCTTCCGATTTGGAATTAGTTGGAAATTTCCATCATTGTTAATATTGATTAATGTTTTTAAGGAACATTCCATTGCATTATAACAGTGTTTTCCCTAAGAACCGGCTGGCAGCCAAATTGACCGTTTCAAATCTAAGGCTGCAGATATTAAATACAGTCTAACCTGTTTTAAGAGACCGTCCAAGGGAATGAGTAAATAGGGTCACATATGACAGGTGGTCTGTTCATTCAGGTGATTTATATAGGAAAAATCAGATTGGGAACCATTCATTTAGGTCACATAAAAAGTGTTTTCCTTTAATTCAGTGGGTCGCTAAGACAGGTTAGACTGTAAAGCCGATATTTCTTGTCTTATCTCCTTCTTGCAAGACAGATATATTCTGAATTATTTTTTCTTTTATATTACAGAATGAAGATGTCCGACCATATGTTCATAATCGCTTCAAGTTGCACGAACTTCTCCCTCCATAATGTCCACTGTATCTGGTGTTTGCATCCAGTAAGAAATAGATGACTGTTACTATGGAGATGTATAATTCTGTTTCCATAGCGACTGCTATGAAGCTGTTGTACATAAAATGTTCATCATTACATATAGAGTGAATTTTTACCTAAGCATTTTAATTTTATCTCTGGCCTATTTTTAGATCACAGAGAGGTTTGATTGTTTTAATTTTGGACCCGAAATCGGGGAGTCCGATTTATATTTACATGTAGGAAGCTCTCTGAAAGTCAGACAAATAAATCCATTAATTCTGGGTTTAGTGGTAGCTATTCTTTTTTCATCTTTAACTTTGGTAGAGAAATACATTCTTCACCTGTTCGGTACAACTTTTCATATAAATTGCTATATATAGAAATATATGTATATTTATCTACTAACATGAATAAGGGCAGCAATTTTACAAAAATTCATAATCGGAGAGATTTAGATGTCTTACGTCATGTTTTCATGTTTACTTTTCCATAGAAGGATTGAATACCAAAACTGGAATCCATAAGCATTGGTTAGTATTACACAAGTTTAATTCTAGGTTGCAGCTAAAATTTTATTATTCTGTTGTCATGGAAATGAATAAAAGGTGATTTTTCTATTGATTATCTTTTCCTTTCATATGATCTCAAAATGTTTCATTATGTTTCAACTTATGATGTCTATGAAGTCCAGAGGAAAGTAGGTTAGGTGCAACAGTGATTATCTCCCTTTGAATCTATTGACATGTGTGATAATATTGAATTTTGAATTTGGCTGCTCATACAAATAACACAAAAAATATGTCACAATTGGAGCATCAATAGCTTAATTAGCATATTTTCCTAAACATCTTTAAATTGGAGATTTGAACTTAGATTGGGTTGCTTAAAAGATTAATAATTTAGGATGGGCTTTTGGGGGGGGCCAAGTATAAAGACTATTTGACACAAAACTATCGGTAAAGCTGTTCTAGCTATAACTGAGGATGCCTGTCAAGAATCTTTTGTTGGAGGGGGTGGGGGGAGACACAAAGAGGAACATTTATTCATTTTCCTGGTCCACTTTTGTTTATCAAGTGACTTGAAGAGATTCCAAATTTTATCACAGCAACAGGGGAAAGGGCACAATAGGGACGTGGCCAGTTGTTAAGTTGAAAACAGTATTATATGCTTGTAAGGGGATTGTGAACTTATTTGTGAAAATCAGATAAAACATTTAAAATTTTCCCAATACCTCAAGTTTGTAGGTTTTTCCTGAGTTTTGTAGAACACCAAAATTCTGTTTTGTTTTAACCCTTTCAACACTACAGACCATGTGTAGACTGGTCTATTACAAAAGAAAAGAACATACCATTTTGATACTTGGGGTTGAAAGGATTATATAAGTTCATAGTATCTTTTGAAGAGCACAAAGCAGAGTTAGTATACAAAATATGAAATATCAAGAGACCATTTATCTGCTGCTCAGATTTCCATCCATGGCCTGGTTTTTGTCCGTCATATACATAAACAGACATGAAATTAGCCTATTCACCCCTAAAGCCACATTTGGATTTGCCCAAGTCATTGATTAAAGAAAAAGTCCATTATTTTTCAGGGTTTGATGAGTTAAATGTGACATTTTCGTCTAATTCAGGCTTTGTGTCTGCTAACTTGTAATGACATTATATGATTTCAGTTTTATCATCAATTTTTTTTTTAAGTAAATATTTTTCTTTGATCTCTTTACAGATTTTGAAAAATGAAACGTAGAAGATTTGGTATTTTTCAATTTTAATAAAAAAAATTGCAGAAAAATAATTTTATCCTAGATAATTATTTTTATACTACCCACAGAATACATGAATTTATGCGAAAGACACTTTTGAAGATGTTAACTGGAAACATGAACCGAAGTAGATTTGTGATTATATATCAAGGGGGCATAACTCCTGTAGAAGTAGGACGAGTGAATGGAAGTTTTAATTTGACCTCGTATTAAAGCCTTTAGGACAATAACTATAGATAAATTAATCAAACACTCTGATCTTAATATAAGGTGAGATGAATTTACTAGGTATATGTTTGTAAATATCTGTTTAAAATATTTTTTAATGTGAAAGTCAAATAACATTTACTTTTTTGTTGAATGGAGGCCAAGCATCGCTAAATATCTGGTTAATAGATTAAACCAATGACAGCATTGAAATATACTAAATGTGATAAACTGAAATATAACATTTTCAATATTGAGTGATTTAAGATTATTCTTTTTTGGAAAGGGATCCAGATTTCTTACCTCCTCTTCAAATTCTGCTCTTTGTAATTATGCCAGAAACTCTGTTGATGTAGGCATTTGATCTGTACCACAGTTCCTAATTCTGTGCCTTTGGTTTTTCCATCTACTGTTTGCCCCCCTCTTAGCCTTATAACTAAAAGATATCTAAACCTGATGTAAAAGAATTAAAAAAACTAAATGAAAAACTGCATCTAGGAAAATGGTCACACTTAAATTGTTATATTACATTGTCCTTTATTCTGTCCTCTATTGGCCATTACTGAAAGTGAAAGTAGGGGGAAAATTTAAATTGATGAAATTTTTACAAGAAAACGGCCACTATCTAGCACTTAAAAACCTAAACTCTATGTCATCGTTATTTTGTGTTAACTGCCCAGACGACATTATTTTTGTCAATATTATTAAAATGTATGCTCGTTTTTGGGTTTTTTTTCTTGCATGTAGAGGATTTGATGAAATGGCAGACTACTTGTAAATAATAGAATAACGTTTTATATAGATATGTTACCTATATGAATATATATATATATATATATATATATATATCTCAGAAAGCGAGCACCACATTGTACAGTATTGCTTTTACATCTGGAAGCCTATTTTTAATCAAATCTGTGGCATTTTAGCCATCCTCTTCTCTCTTACGCATAGATTTGGTGGACGACTGTTTTGATACTTGCAATAATAATTTGTTTACTTGTTGTTTTTTAAGCTGCAAGTTTGTATTTTGTGCATTGGTAATGTTATGTTGTATCTTTTTCATGTGTAGAAATATCATTTTTTTGTATCTTATGTTATACACTGGCCGACTTTGCATTTTGCAAATGTCTATGTATAGTTCTTAAATGTCCTATTTTGCTCTCTCAACCCATCCCATCCCCATCAACCTCGCATGTATAACATGGTTTTGAATTAGTATGTCTGACAGTCCATAATCAGTTGCCTGAACAGTGGCACCATCATTAGTATGACTAAGTTTGTACCTCTGCAGTTCTGGTTAAAAATGTGTTAGGCTGATGAAAGGACCATTCAGTTATCTGAGTTTTATGATATGTTTTCTCCTGAACTTTTTTTGACAATTTCTACAGACTTGTGAACTTGGCATAGGCTACCCAATAGATGATTACAGATTATTGTTGTGCTAACCAAACCATGCAATAATACCCAATAAAGACTTCAGATTCTAGTTTACATCTAAGTGACCAGTATATCTAGTTGAACAATATAGTAAAGTTAAGGGCACATAGAATTTATGATTATGTATATCCATTACATAACTTGAGTAATAAAACAAAAGGGGCCTTGTGACAATGATGTGGGGGGCCTCCATGGCTTAGTGGTTAGCATGTTCGACTTCGAATCGAAGGGTCTGGGGTTTGAATCTGCCCAGCGCCACTCCACGGTTGATCATCCCTGTCTTTTGGATGAGACAGTAAAAACCGAGGTCCCGTGTCACAGTAGGTGTTGGCACGTTAAAGAGCCCTCCCTGCTCTATGTCCAGCAATGCCAAGCATAGGCAAAATTTGTCGCCCTTCACCAGCACACAGTGACGTCTCCATATGAGTGAAATATTCTTGAGTGGGACGTTAAACAACAATAATGATGTGTGCATGGCATAGTAAATCATTAAGCTTCTTTGAAAGAATTTGCACGTTCTGAAGCAGAAGGCCAGTTGTCTCTGCCAACAAGAAACCATGATATCTCCTCCAACGAAACTCTTTGTAGGAGGAAGAGCGGGGAAAAAAAAGATGAGAATTAAACCGATTGCCAGAGTTATTGGCTGTCTAAAGAACACTGCAAGTTATATGAACACCTTATTTTTACATAATCACACATGATCATGATAAGTGATGCATGATTTTGTACTACAGCACACATTTTCTGTAAAAGGTCATGCACTTGTCTTAATTAGTTGTCTCGGTCTCCTGAATGTTTTAACTTGGGGAAAAATTGAATACACCTGCTGAAGAAATTTATTGTTTTAAACCAATCGGGGTTATTTTGTACATTTTTTTCTGTATTGTCTTCTGATATCTGTCCTGTATTTCTGTCTAAAGATAAAACTTCAGTGGTCAACACATTTGTTACATCAACAAAAAAGGATTTTTTGGCATCCTAGGAAAAATAGGTCAAGCTTTATAAAGAAAATGATTTGGTAATGATTCATATTTGACAATAGAGGTACCCTATGTTGTGACTTTATAAATGATATCAAATTCACAGACCCTTTGACTTTGACCCAATTGCTAAAAGATTGCTGCTGATTAGGGACTTTATTTCGCACAAAATCCTATTCAGACACAGACCATGGTATCGGAACACATCAGACCTTTATACATTAGGTACTGCATTTAATTTGCATTTTGTAGCTGAATAGGTGTATTGCATGCTTAATTTTTTTCACTATAGAAATCTAAGTAATATTGAATTGATTTGGAATGGCCAGATTTAAAACATTTATTGTAGGAATTGTTAAAAGGTTGTGTGACGCATTTTAGGTCCAAGAATCAAGAAAAAGAATATAAAATACAGTTCTTCCCTGGTCAGTTTAGTGACCAGTACCACTTGCGGTCATAGTAAAGCTGGTACAAAAACTGAAATTTTCATTGGTTACAGCGGGCAAGTATTTATCAAATTCTACTGGCCCAATTTTTATTTTTACTTACCTGTGACAACTGAAACATGGAACCTTGTAAATATATCATGAATTGCATTTCAGTGAAACCCACTTACATTGAACCCCGATACATACGTTTATAGAAATCCCTCTTAATTTGAAATGAAAACTTAAATTTCCAGACCAAATTACTTTAATACTATTTTAACCCATTTATTTTGAAAACCTTGTTTATTTGAAAGAAAAGTGAATTCCCGTTCAGTTTCAGTATATTCGGGTTCGAAAATATCTTATCGAATAAATACAGCCCTGTATCATTTCGCGGCTGTTGGGGGAGATGATGTTTTGTTATACGTATAAAGACATGTTTAGAATTTATTTTGAGCACTGGACGCCTGACACCTTTCGATCACAGATATTTGTATTTAGTCTATATGTTTTAGTACGTAGGAATCTTTTCATTGTTTTTTCATTTATATATAGAAACGCTCTTTACCAAGTACTTACGTGTGTTTTTATCACAACTTATTTTTACTATTACTACATTTATGTATAATTTTAAAAGAAAATGTGTTTTTAGGTTTTAATGTAAACTTTTTGACATTGCAATAAATGTTAGACCATCTATGACTTTTGTTTGTTTGTTTTATGCATACAAGCATACATGTCCTATAAAAGGGATTGGCTTGTAATTTAAAAATCTTCTTGGTAAAAGTGCAGGGCCGTAGTCGCTTAGTGGCGAGCTTGCTCTACTTCAAATTGTGAGATCCAGGATTCGAGCCAAAGCCATGTCCTGTCTGGTCATCCGTCTTTTGGATGACGCAGTTAAAACTAACGTCCTGTTTCAGAGAAGATGTTGGTACGTTAAAGAACCCTCCCTGCTCTACAGCCATAAGTACTTAGCAGACGAAAAAATTGACGCCCTTGGTGACATCTCAACATAAGTGAAAGATTCTTTAGTGGGACGTTAAAGAACAACGCAACTAAGGCTTAAGTGCTTAGCAAAGATCAAAGTGTCTGAAGTTAGCATCAATTTGATGTACATGTACCAGACATTGTTGAAAGCTGGTTTTATTTGTTTGTTTCATGTACCAGTCATAATATTTCATTTATATGGAGAAGTCACAATACATTTGGCCTATGCTCTAAACTTACTGCCATTGATAAGTAGATGTGCTTTAACATAGTGATTCAGGACGTTGGATCTCATTCAAAAGACAGCTGAGCAGATTTAAACCTTCCGATCTAAAGCAAACACGCTACCATGTAAACAAAGGGTCTCTGTGTCGAAATCTGGGGCTTGCTTTGATGTCACCATAGTAACCAAGTTTCCATAACATGAGACAGGATGTTGGTTCTGGTAAAAGTCCTAAGTGCTCAGCAAAGTCATGAATTTTCACGATCATGTCTGTATACTGTCCAACTTCATATGTCTAGTTATAGCTTCATGGTAGAGTGCTCTCCCTTAGATCGGGAGGTCAGAGGTTTGAGTTTCTTCGACTGTATCATCTGACAGTACCAAGGCGGAGATACACCTAGCTGGACATCAATGAATGCAATACCGGAGGTCAATTTGATCTTGCTTATTTCTACAATTTGTTTTTGGTTTTGTAATCATAAAGAAGAATAGAGAAAAAATGGATTTATTTGTGAATCCACACATCGTTACGTAAGCGGTCCCGCATAGCATGTCAAAGGTCAATTGGGAATAAGCCCCTTGTGCGTTTGAAAACCCCATAGTGTTTACATTGCGTAGTCGTCTCGAAGAAAAGCGAATTAAGTTTATTCAGAACCCCAAAATGAATAAAACAAGTTATTGATAACATAGTGGTTAGTTTGTTTATTAGATATACAGACTAAACTATATTGTATATAGTTTTTAGATGTTTCAGTTTATTAAAAGAAATATACGAATACAATGTACCTTATCATACAGAATAAGCGATATGAAAAATTTTTAAAGCACTGAACACATTCATCAACATATAAAAGTACATACATAGACAAGGTTTTGTATTTGAACATTTTGCTCATGAAATGCTAGCAACACATTACCAACTACTTTTAGGCTGATTTTACTGAGAGAATT
>JACSZP010017387.1:0-20452 GCA_016161895.1 Pinna nobilis | reverse complement strand
ACTTACAGTTATAGCTTTACATGTACCTGTCATCTGACAGACTTGGGTCTGTATTTAGTACTAACCAATTGACCTACCTGGTACTTACAGCTATACTTGTACCTGTCATCTGACAGACTTGGGTCTGTATACAGTACTAACCACTTGACCTACCTGGTACTTACAGCTATAGCTTTACATGTACCTGTCATCTGACAGACTTGGGTCTGTATACAGTACTAACCACTTGACCTACCTGGTACTTACAGCCATACCTGTACCTGTCACATGACAGAATTGGGCCTGTTGCAGTGCTAAAGACTTGATCACTATAGTAGTATACTAACAGTTACATGTTTATACAGTTCATCCTTATCTATCTGTAAAATGATGCATTGATTCATTGGCAAACTACCCTGATAATGGAAGTGTTTGAATTACTCAAACATATTGCCTTTTATAATGGTAAAACAATCTTAAAAGTAGATTTCCTACAAAAATTGTCTGAAACATGAATTATCTGAATTATTGATACCTGCACAAGAGTCATTATAGCTGTAAAATGCTATTAACCTGTAATTGGACATGCCTACATTGTGTATACTTAATGAACAATTCATTGATATGGTACTTTGTCAACAATCACCACGACTTGCAGATAAAAACAGGGGGCAGGGAGGGGTCTGTATACAGCATGCTGCTGAAGGTCTTAACCTATCTAGCACTAGCAAATTATACAGCTGGCCCATCATTATGATGGCAATGTCTACCTTTAATGAGTAGTTGATTTGTATGGTTAACCCAGATGTAGTTAAGATAATTCTTTTAGCAACACACACAATGATTTGCAAAACCAATTTACAGATTTTCTTCCAGCTGCCTTAGATTCCAAGTTGTGGAATTGAAACAAATGCTGGAAGAAATGATCTTATTCACAAATAAAGTGGATTCTTTGTTGTGAGACCACCTGTCTTATAAGACCACTTTTTAGAGTAATCATGTACATATGTATATAAACTCTGTCATGAGAGGCCACCTATCTTGAAAGACCACATAAGCATGGCAGAAGGGGGTCTCTAAGGACAGGTTCTAACATACAGTGGAGTTGGTCTATAATGATGTCCAAGGGGATTGATTTTTTACTTCCTTATAGGCATCTTTGTTTGTCTCAGTGGGATTGAGGGTTTGAGACTTGGCAGAGGTGGCTGAATTGTCCTATCATTTGGACTAAATAATGAGGTCCTAGGCTATTTAAAGTGCTCGCAAGTTAAAGATCCCTGGCTGAGTACTCAATAGCCCTAAGTTAAGTTAAGTTAAGGCCAAAATCTGAAGTCCTTCTGAGGTATTCAGTGGTGGTCCCATGGGTGTGAAAGACTCCTGATTGGGATAGTGAAAAACAATATCAGCACGTACAGGTAGAAATTAAGATGTAAATAATAGGTGCTTTGAATAACAGTATTGATGATAAATTTGTATTAAAACGATGGATAATATATTTCTTATTAATTATGAAGTTATTCATTAAACACTGCTCCATAGATAGGTAATTGACTTTTTCAGATCTAATTACCACCGTTGGGTTGTATCTAAAGACGAGGAAGTAGTTTGAAGGTACACAAGGTGTTTAATATGTCTGTGTAGCCACATATGGTCTACGTAATTTGCTCGCTATATTGCATCAAGGATTATATTCTTCTAGCGTTTTCTCTTCTGATATCTATCAAATTATTGACAATTGACGTAAATTCAAACACCAAAATAAATCTTCTGTAATGCATTCTGCTGATGAGATTATGATACCAGTTTTACCATAGTGGGCTGACGTAAGCGTACTGAGCAGAACAGAGAAGTACAGAAGGTAATATGCCAATACTGTACAGCAGCTTAATGTTGATCAAAACTATCTTATAATCATAACAAGAATTATGTCCAAACTTTTTTTTTTTGTGCCTATTTGGTGGATGCGCCGTCTACCTTTTCAGTCTACCTATTTGCATCACTCATTAGCAGAGCCATATAAGGGGACTTGTTGGCCTTTGGCAAGACACAAGCAAGTCATTATACATAATGTACTTACACATGCCTCCATATTCCCACTAGAATTTAAACCCCCATACCCTCACAAGAATTCATGCCCCCATAGCCTCATTAGAACCCTTGCCTCCATACCTTCATCAGACTTGCCGTGTTTATACCCCCATATTCTTATCAGAATCCCAAGGCCCCTTACAGAGTTCATGCCCTCCGTATCAGCACAAGAGTTCACATACATGTCCAGTGTCCATAGTGGTCAGGGACCAGTTCCTGACTAGGACCAGTTCCCGACTATTGCATATTTTCGTATTTTGTATATTTCATGACAATATCTTTTTTTTGCTTGAATGCATGGAGAAAAATGAACTAAAAGTTGTATGACATCCAAAAAAATCTTTAAAAATTGAATTCTAATCAGCCGAAATCAAACAATAGTCGGGTACTGGTCCTGTCCGGGTACTGGTCCTCGTCCAGTATGATTATCTGAGGAGTACATACAACCTTCTGTTTGTCTTTTACATTGTGTTTTGGTTTATGATGATAGCTAGATTTGTACCAACTTAGTCATGACTCTGTCACTCTGAATATGTCTTCTTATAAGTGTAGACTTGGGTGGAATTAATGGACCTGAATTCTGATAGCTTGACCTGTAGTAAAATCTTGTACATTTATCAAAAATCAGTATAAAAGTACTATGTAAGTCAATATCTGTCTTTAATTTTGCAGTGGAAACAAACATGGATTAACATGGCCAATTATTACTCAATAATTGGGATGGTTGGACCATAGATTTTTGTAGAGCAAACCTAAACAAATACTGGTAAGTTTGTTATATTCTTTATTTTGAGTTTCATATTTATCAAGGTACTCATTGTTTTAATTTGTGTTGTTATTTTAAGCCACATATCCTTTTCTTTTCTTTTTTAACATCCTTTTGTATCTCTGTAATTCTATTTTAATTATTGGTAGCATCAAGTGCTGGAGAAAAAGTCCATTTACAATATTACCTAGGTCAATGTCACTTACCTTTCTAGAAGTTTAAAACTGACTACTTTTTGTAGCCTTCACATCTGTAGGGTTATTGCACTGTGTTGTCACAATGCTTCTGAAGTTTGGAGTTCAGCTATCTTCTGTTCATTCTTATAATTTAAGAGAATTTATCAGTCAGTTTACTTTGTTTTCCAGAACTCAAGTTGTGGCCCATACTCTGCTCTTTGCACTGTGGAAAAATAATGGTTCCCAAATGACCCAACACCTAGTGTGATGTAGAACCTCAACCTTCACTATCTCATCTGAAGGACAATGTCTTCACCGGGGTTTGAACACACAACCTCATGTTCAGTTGTGTTGTTTTTGTATTGTTGTTTAACATCCTGCTCAAGAATATTTAACTCATATGGAGATGTCACCATGTGCCGGTGAAGGGCGACAAATTTTGCCTATGCTTGGCACTTATGGCCGTAGAACAGGGAGGGCCCTTTAATGTGCCAACACCTTCTGTGACACGGGACTTTGGCTTTTACTGTCTCATCTGAAAGACAAGGACGGCCAATTCTGGAGTGGTGCTGTGCAGATTCAAACCCTGGACCCTCCAATTTTTAGTTGAACACACTAACCACTTGGCCATGGAGGACCCTCATGTTCAGTCAATTGAGAATTGAGTTTACTACAGAGTTAGCTGTCTTGTTTAACTTAAAGCTTTAGTGAAAATCAGAAATTTCAATCAATAGATGAAAAAGATGAAATAAAATCCAAGGAAAAACTTATAGAGTCCATGTACAAAACAATTCTATCTTCCTAGAGTACAAGTAGGCTGTGATTTCGATCTTGTGATAAGAATTAGATGTTAATTTTTTGACTAGGAATTAATGTCAGATTGCTGATCATAATCTGTTCTTAGTTATAATTTTCAATCTTTTATCAGTAACTGGAGTACAGTTCCTTAATTAAGGCTTAAATCTTCTGGGAGTGACCTACTTTTATATAATGTTGATACATAATGCTTATTAACCCATTATTGCTAATTCCTAACCTTTCAAGTTGTTGCTTGTCTGTTAATTCAAAGTAATGAATGCTCATCATTATCAAGTGATTACAGATGTTTCTTCAGGTTAAGAAGATCAATACTGTAGATTTATATCTACAACAAATGATTTATGATGCTGGTGTTATCTCATTTTAACGGTTTTTATCAATATTTCCGTCAATCAATGTCTTTGACTATCTGATGATACAACACAAATCTTGTTCAACACTTCAGGCAGGACAGGTGAGACAGTTTGTGTAAGGGTAATCTAGATTTTCAAGGGATATATATTACACAAATATTCCTTTGGGATAGCAAGTCAGCTGGCTGTGATGTAAGATTTCAGTTAGTGGTGACAAAGAAAAAGAAATTTTAGAAATTTAATCAACTCCAATTTAGAAATTTGATAAACACAAAGTGACAAACTCCTTCCCCGTCATTGGAGTTGCCATGTATTTGCAGTGAGCATGAAAAATAACATATTCCCACAATCCTCTCCATTTTGTGCATAAACAAACTGGAAAATATGGTTGTTGTGGCACAACAACTGAAGGAGGAGATAGCTTAATAAAACATGTGCAAATGTCTATACTTGAACAGATGGACATATGAATAAACAAACAAACAGACATGGGTAAATGATTATGTCCTGACAATATGTTGCTAGGGGCAATAAAAACACAAAATTAAAGTTTATAGATACATGTCAAAATTATGTAGCATCATAGTGGCTCCTTTGGTCATCTAAGTCATATCAGAAGAAATAAATGTTGTACTTCCTAATCTGAATCAATTTTATCAGGAACACTCAACACTCATATACCTCCTTATCTGAATCACTTACATCAGGAATTCACAAATGTCATACTTCCTCATCTGAATCACATCAGGAACACACAAATGTCATACTTCCTCATCTGAATGACTTACATCAGGAACACACAAATGTCATACTTCCTCGTCTGAATGACTTACATCAGGAACACACAAATGTCATACTTCCTCATCTGAATGACTTACATCAGGAACACACAAATGTCATACTTCCTCATCTGAATGACTTACATCAGGAACACACAAATGTCATACTTCCTCATCTTAATCACTTACATCAGGAACACACAAATGCCATGCTTTCTCATCTGAATAATTTACATCAGGAACACATTATTGCCATTCACAATGTACTTCCTCATCAGGATTACTTGTATTAGGGACACATCAATACTGTAATTCGTCGTTAAAATCACTTACATCAGGAATACACTAATGCTGTACTTCCTTATCTGAATCACTTATATTACAGACACATCAGTGTCATACTCATGTATTTCCTTTATCTGAATCATCTACAGTAGGACAACATTAATGCTGTGCTTCCTCACCTGCATGACTTAGATTATGAACACATCAATGGCAAACTTTCTGATCTGAATCACTTACTGATTCATGAATCAGTGACAATAGGAACACCTCAATGTGGTACTTCCTTGTTTTTGCTTCCTTGCATGGTCATCTGAATTACTTACAGGAACACCTCAACATTGGAACTCCCTGTTTTGTTTACCTGAACACCACAAATTGGTACTTCCTTGTTTTTTTTCTTCTCAGGTCATCTGAATAACTCTCAGGAACACCTCAAAGCTGTACACTGTTTTTGCTTCCTTGTTAACCTGAATAAAATTGAAGGGATAAATTAGAAATATACTTTCTTGCAGTGCTGTTGCTTCTCAGGTCACCTGAATAAGTAACATCAGGAACACTTTAAAGTGTAGTGTAACTTCCTTGCAGTTGCCTCTCAAGTCATCTGAATCAATTATAGAAACACCTCAAATAGCACTTTCCTGGAATTGCTTCCTTCTCAAGCCACCTGATACAATAACATTAGGGACACTTTAAGTTCTACTTTCTTACTTAATCTTCTTACATCATTTTAATCACTTACAGGACACCCCCACCCTAACTTGCTTTTCCTTTAGGTTGCTTCTCATTGGTTGTTTGTATTGTTGTTTAACGTCCCACTCAAGGATCTTTCATTAATATGGAGATGTCACCTTTACCCAGTGAAGGGCAACAATTTGGCCTATATTTGGCACATATGGCCATACAGCAGGCAGGGTTCTTTAACATGCTAACACCTACAGTGACACCCCTGATCACATGATCAGATGGCAAAATGCTAACCACAAGGCCATGGTGGCCCTGGATTGTTTCCTAGGTTACTTGTGAGCTACCTTTTATAAATTGGAAATATACTCTGAATTCCCTCTTTTAACTTTGACCTCGACAGGAAATGGAATTAGGATTTTTCAATAGGTGTGCCTTATGGGTTGATTTTTCACCTTGAACAGAAGAAATGATTTGTTGAAAGTATTTCTATTTATAAGTACAGAAATCTGTTATGATTTGAAACAGTAACTTCCTGATATATGCTATAAAATATTCTGTTTACATATTATCAGGATTGGAGAGGGAGAACTGACATGTTACAAATGTAAAATCCCCAGGTGAAAGTATTGTACAATTAGAGCATATTCATATGTTAATAGAATGAATGTACTCTATCTGTATGTCTCAACAGGGATGAAATGTTTGTCATATTTTGATTAAATCATAACATGTGTTTGTAATCATCAGTTAGTGGTCACTTGGGAATGGACAAACTATGATTGACCTCCATGATTATAGAGACCATTATGTTTTTATGCTTACAGACTCGCCAACTTTGGAAAATGTCTGTGGGGGAGGTTTTTAAGTTTCATGGGGGAGACTGTAAATTTTACTATGGATTAATAGGAAAAGTCAAGGTATTCATAGGGGAGACAAGCATTGGTTTATATGAAATTATCAAAATTTTACATGATTCTATGTATTCATGGGGAAACTTGGCAAGTACTGGCTTATTAATCATTGCTCATGTTGATTTTATTCTAATATACACCTAGGATAATGGTGCCTCTGATATATAAGTAACTAACTAAAATAATGCATTCAATTCATTACGATCTTTTTCCTGTGGCACTGGTGGCAGAGATAGTATACAATGTTAACCCATTTCCTTACACGCACTCTTTGTAATGAATAAGAGACATTTTATCTGCGTACACTGTACCTGCAGGCTACCTGGTTGATGACACAGTAATATGCAAAATGTGAGTGAAAATGCTTATGTGCAGAACTTTTGTATAGGTAAACTTATAAGTTTGACTTATTTGTAGTGATTCTCACTGTTTTTATTGTGATGGGACCAAAATTTATTTGAGACAACGGAAAATTCAACTCATGAAACCTTGAGTCATGAGTAGTATTTTAATAGGAATATATAAGAAAATAGTGTTGGGGAAAAGTTCACCAGAGTGAGAAAATCGAGTCATTGAATTTTGACACATCAAAGTTTTATTGTATGTACATTATATTCCTCAATGGAATCAATGTTTCCACTTCTTATTGCTGCACCACTATTTGCTTACCGTACTTTTCATTTTAAACTGTCAATTTTTTTCACACATTATAAAATCTCATAATTTGAGACTTATGATACAAAAGATTTAAGAGTTTTGTGTGTTTGTATTACCGTATAGCTCTTAGAACTATTATAAACAGGTTTTGTATCAGCATCGTTTATGTGAAATAGAAGTTGTTTCAACGTTCATTGCCCTATACTTCGAGACTAAAGAGTCTTATTTCGATTGCAAAGTGCTCCATAACCATCTGCTTATAGAAGTCGCCTCTCAAGGGATAGACTACATTAAGAGCTGTCTTAGGTTTTTTTCCCTCTCATTCTTTAAATTTAGAATACTTAAGTTAAGTGATTAGGTATTTAGACGTTAACCTTATCATCGTTTCCCTTCATTCATAACAATGGCATGTAGCAGTGACTGAGATCGCCTGCTTTTGACCCCAGTGTGTATTTAGTACACCAGCATTAGTCTGAATGCTACTTTTTACAGGTTTTCTAGTTTATAAATGTATTGACTGTTGATACCACTTACAGTAATTTGGTTTCAGTGAATGGATTTGCATATTTTTTACATTAATCAAGACTAATTGAGTTTGATCCCATGTTGGACCATTACAGGGCTTATATACTTTTCTCCTTCCTAATACTCCATGTCTAGTCTAAAGTTACATGATTTGGTGTAGGTAATCAGAAGTTTCTACTAGGTTTGTCGAAATGTGCCCTAACCCTTTCAACCCCAAGTATCAGAATGGTATACTCTTTTCTATTGTTTTAGACCAGTCCATTTTGGTCTGTGGTGTTGAAAGGGTTAATATGGAAGTCTCTTGGAACATTGAACATCTCAAGGGAGAGATATATAACTAGAGGTTAAAATATGTTGTCTACATGCTCTGAAGTCTTTGCTGAGTTTGAGGAAGTGCAGAAGTACTGTAAAGCTCTTTGGTAACACAGAACACAAACAGAGGACATGTATATGTTACAAACATTACTCCTTGCCCTGTCACAAGGTATAGCCTATGGGTGTAGTAATAAGTCGGCAGGGCTCTTAGTAGTTAAGGTGCTTGAATTTTTGTGTTTGTTTCAAGAATCTTTCATTAACCAGTGTTTATGGAGACGTCACCCTGTGCCGATGAAGGGAGACAAATCTGGCCTATGTTTAATTATCACTTATGGCCATTGAGTAGAGAGGGTTCTTCATTGTGTAAACACCTATTGTGACACTGGCCTGGGTTTTTGCTGTCTCATCCAAAGGTCAGGGACAGCTAAATACAGCATGGTGTGGATTGGAACCCATTACCTGACAACAAAAAGGTGAACATTCTAACAGCTAAGCCACAGCAAGGCCTCAAGTTGCTTGATAATCATGCCTTTGACCATATATAAACCACTATGCCCTGAGTATCCCTGATTCCTATGTATAAGCTGTACAGTTGTCCCTATTGATAATTGCTCTTCACAAGAAGCTTTCCAGGGCTTGGAGTATCATTGTCTGTACAACTGATTTTGGTCGTTGACCTGACTTTGTCCTAACTCACATCATCTATATCCCATGTACATTCACAGTCAATGTTATTACTACATTTTTATGGCCTCTCATGTTTATGCTTTTTTATTTCTAAACTGATAAATGTCGAATTTTCTGCCAACAGAATCTGTACTCTGTTGATGAGGAGAGTACAAGATGAGGTCAATGGCCGGCCGATTCAAACTCAAAAGAAAGAAAGCCAGGCTGACCCATACCATGCTGATAGGTAAAAACAGAACTTCCTGTAATGTTATACCTGTCTGACAAAAACAAGGGAGGGTATTGTAATTAGCCTCAAAACAAAATTCTGAAGAAATGAACTAATGGTTAAGGGAGTGTATCATTGTATTTTGTGTTTATTGCTACTGCCAGTATAGAAGAAATACTATTTTTTGAAGTTTATTGCATCAGTCACCTTGATACAATGTGCTATATTAAACTTTAAAGTTCATTTGTTTTTGTTTGATTTGGGAAGGGGGGGGTTTACTTGTTGTGGGAAGATTCAGGAGCACCTGGAGAAAGCACATGTATTCTACTTGGTACCACCATACCATCACACAAACTCCTCTGTCAAATCATCGTGTAACAAACACCATCTTGGTTGCATGTTAAACGCAAGGAGGCGCTCCGGGGCTACCCGTGTAGTCCTGGCATGTGGCAAGGGATTTAAGTAGTCATGCTGTTAAATCACGTCAAATCAAATCTGTCAAATCAAAGGATAAAATTGGGTCACAATGGTGAAAAGTTAACAATGGTGAAAAGTTAGTGTGCTAACCACTGCATAAATTAGTCCGGTATGTTTCCTATACATGTGAATGTTCATTCTCCATACACAGCTATTTCTTCGGTGTCCCCAAATGGATAGATAAGAGCACCACATATACAAGGGCTGATAGATATGTTGTGAGACTCATGATGAAGGAGGTACGCAATAGGGGGAATCAATATATCGATATACCGATAAGTATCGATATCTACTTGTGTGTCAATACTCAATACATTGACTGTCTAATACGGGTATAGAAGTTTGGCCCTTGATTTTGGTTAGATCATGTTGGGATATATGTATACATGTATCTCTTATAAATAACATAAAAGTGCTGACTACCAGTTTATTGTTGATCCTCAAAAAGTAAAATGTCAACACGCAAAAGTGGTACTTTGGAGCATTGTGTGAGAGATCTGAATGGTGAAGCTGTTCTTCTTGTTATATTTGGTGCTGAAGAAGGCTAATGGGTTCAGGCAAACCCTTTCTATCTATTTTGTTTAGTTAAATTATAGAAAAGACATACTTCTGTTGCTTTTCTACGTAATTTTAGCATGAATATTCAAAAGAATTTCTATATCCAATATATCGTGTATTGTTAGTTAAAATATTGTATCGTATCATATCAAAGTTCTCCCATCAATACACTGCCCCAGTAAGCAAGGATGTTCTTTTTAAGTAGTATTATAGAACAAAATTCTAATAATTGAATTGGCTATTATGATAAGTATGCTTCAGTAATTCGGGCGCTTCATTTATCCGGACAATTTGCTTGAGAACAAAAGTGTCGGGATTAATGATGCTCCACTGTACTTCATATTACAGTGTTTTCTGGTTCCTCCGTGGCTGAATGGTGAAAGCATTGCGCTTTAAACTACTCAGTCTCTGACTTCTTGTCAGCATGGGTTCCAAGCTCGCGGGGAACCTAAACTGATTATGTGAGAAAATTTGCCAGTTAACTTGCAGATGGCCGGTTGTCTCCCTCCAGGTGCATTTGTAACCAGGCTCTCTCCTACACCAATAAAAACTGGACGCCACCATATGAATGAAAGATTGTCAAGTGTTGCATAAAGCAGAAAACAAACATAACAAAAAAAACCAAAAAAACAGTACTTTCTAACACATTTGTTGCCCGGACTGTTGTTCTACGGTTTGTCAGCTCAACTCTCAGCATCGGCTGTGAAAATGAAATGTGAGAAGTAGTAAATATTCTCCTATGACTGACTATAATCTTTTTATCATGACAGTGAGGTACTTTGTCATAATGATTGATCTGTATTATTACTGCTGGCGTATTGCTCCTCTCTTGGGGAATTAATACCAAGTAATCTACTTATATGTAATTTCCCAGAATTAAGAATTGTTAAATCATTTATTTTTCAGTGAAGGGCTACAATTGGAGGTATAAGAACCTTCATTATAAGGCTTATATCATACTTATCATCTGATTTTAAGTTACAAAGAAACGGTTCTCCTTCATTTTCATCTGCAATGGAAAGATTCTCTTGCCTTTGCCGTTGTGTTGTTTTGCGTCCCACTTACATGTAAGAATTATTTAGTAATATGGAGATGTAACTTGATGTCATTGAAGGGGTAACAGTTTGGTCTGTGCTTAGTACTTACAATATTGGTCTGTTTTGTTTGTTTCATGCCACACAACAACCTTTCAGTCACATGGTGGCAACACCGTATTTATAGGTGGTGGGGAGAACACAGTTACACATATACCCAGGAAGAGACCATCGACCCTCTACAAGTAAACCGGCAAACATTCTCATAGAATCAACAGAGGTTCTAGCGAGGCTCAGACTCAGGCTGATGAGAGGTGAAACTGAATGTTAAAAGCACAATGCTCTAACCATTCAGCCATGGAGGCCCCGCACTTACAACGTTAAGCCTTTGGGTATTGGGGGATCTTTAATATGTTGACACTTGCTGTTATATGGTACCTCAGTTTTTACTGTCATCCAAAAGGACATGAAAAGTCTGTCACCTCTGCTGGGGTTTTAACCCATGGCCATGTGGCCTATAGACAAACACTCAACTGTGGAGTTCTCAGAGACTCTGTGTTGACCCATTATATGCTTCCCTGGAGACTACTGTCTACAGGGTTGATTGTATGGATCAAATTGCTACAAAACTAGTGCTCTCTGTTCTTCAGGCGAGAAAATAAGGACCGAATTCACATTGTCTTTTTAAGAAATGACTAAAGTAGTATAGTGTTCCCCATTGTGTAAAGTTCAGGTCCGTTTTATGTATAATTGAATTTTTTTGCTGTGTTTGAAAATCTTTTGGTAATATAGTGGCATCCATTTCCTGTGGTTTAGGAGGATAAACCTTTACAGCAGGTATGTACAGGTAAAGTCTGGCCACCTTCTGTAGGAACATAGTCATCTCTCTCACATGCTGCTGTCATTAACTAAAGGAGGACTTGTAATGCCACTAAATACAATCTCTTAACATAGTCAGAAAAAAATCCCTTAACTTATACAGAACAGTCACACTCATGGTTGATAGTAAGCCAAGGTCATAAGAATTTATTGATATTATATATATGAATTACAGGTACATACTAATTACTGACTGGACTTTTAATGTAGAGGCTCAGACCTGACGACCATTGATTGATTCATGACCACTGTAAAACAGAACATAGATAAAATGTAATTATTGTGCTTCGACTGGTGTGAAAACTTCACAAAAACAAGAGAAAGTCTCCGAAGCCCAGCTAATTACTAAATACGAGGTTATATAAGGTATTTATATTTCATAAGAGATGGTAGCAGACTTGGTGAAGGGCTACCTGATACGCCAACCCCCGTAATACCCGTGGGTCTACAATGTTGATATTTCACATATTGGTTGCCCATGACTCAAGGGGGTTCCCTATCAATTTTGAGGTCGGAAGGCCAAAGGTTGAGGTCACATCATATCAATTTGATTTTTTGTATTTGTGGAGGGTTATTTGTATGTAAGTATTTTGACTTGTCATATTGTGGTGTTTGGACCTTCATTTGGAGCAATATTGCAGAGCCCTGCATTGTTTCACTGTTGTGTCTGGAGTCTGATTTGCCTATCTAAACTATAGAATTTATATCCTGACCTACCATATTGTCATTATTGTGGACTTAAGACCCCAAAACACCAAATTGTAGACGTTGGATCCTTGTATTTCGATTTGCAGTGTTTGGATCTTTGTAGCATTGACTGACATTTTAGGACCCCAGCTTCTGCTTTTGTGGAATTTACACCTTGGCTTTGTTGGACAAAGTCAGAATTATGCAGAAGTTCTGAGTACAGAGATTTATTAGATGACTGTCGCGTCTATCATCTTTCGATAAGACTTTTCTGCATTATTGTGTACAACCATACTAAGCTGTGTTAAGTTGCAAACTTTGATAGACAGATCTGAAACATGTAACTTTCTAGTAGCCATACTTGATGAATCCCTGTTTATATTAAGTTGACATTGTATCGGTACTTGATGGATCTGTGATATAATTAAGTTGACATTTTGAACAAGGACTACAATGTACATGACACTATACTTATATATATCCTCGTTATCTGATCGTCTTTACCATCGTTATTGTCATCTGTACAAGTCTTCTTAATGTCAAGGGTAAGATAAATATAGATCCCGCTACACAGCTGAGCTACATGTATAGAGGATAAGGAAGTATCCCCTCTTCATCCTTTGTGACACATGATCTATCGTACAGAGATATCTTATCAATTGTATAGTGTGATATGTTTTAACTTACTTTTACATGCAGGGGGCTGCTGTGGCCTAGTGGTTAGCATGTTCAACTTCTGATTGAGAGGTCTGGGGTTCAAGCCCAAGCCACGTTGTGGTTGGCTGTCCTTGTCTTTTGGATGAGACAGTAAAACTGTGGTCTTGTGTCACAGGAGGTATTAATATGTTAAAGAACCTGCCTGCTCTACAACCATAAGTGCTCAGCATAGGCAAATTTGTCGCCCTTCACCAGCATATGGTGACATCTCAAATAAAGTGAAACATTCTTAAGTGGAACCCTAGAAAACAATACAACCAACCTACCAACTTTTACCTGCATGTTGGGTATACACAATTTAGTCTGCCTGCATGTCTTTATTTGTCTGTCCATCTGTGGCAAACAAAATTAACATCCATGGATGCATGTATACAGTATCTGTATTTTACTATTCCGTAGATAAAAATATCCCAGCAAATACTCATACCTGTAAAGTACCATACTTACATTCAAGGCTTACAATCATGGATGTCTTTACTGTATTCTGCCTCAGCTATAGATATCCTAGCAAATACTCGTAAGGCAGGATCGGAACAATCAAGGTTTACATTCGTACATATCTGTAATCTGCTCTTTCAGAGATATAGATACCCTAGTAAGCACTTAAAATACCCTTGCCAGAACTTAAAATATGGGATCTATACATTAAAGGCTTACATTCAAGGGTATTCTATTTTTCCCTAGATAAAGATATACTTGTGGGTACTTGTAAGGTAGACTCTATAAACTCCAGGCTTAAGTACATTCAATATGAGATATTCTTATTCTACTCATGCCTACTTAGCCAGTGCTAAATGTGTCTTCGTATAATTTCTGGTTAATTTTTTTTTACAATACATCCTGCTGTCCTTTCTTCTCTGGACAGGTAGAATTCCAAATTCCGATATGAATCTTTGCCTTTTATTTTCAGAATCACTTTACCATTTTTGTAGCAAGATTTTAAAATATATATCAATTCAAAACATTTTTTCCAGTCAGTCTATTTTCATTGATCATTTTACATATAAGCTGTAGTGATACAGAACATACATTTGTGAATTTCACATGAATCTTAGATATATTACAATGGCGAAAACTTAACAAAATGCTGAAGCACAAAATAAGTCTGTTGTGATGGATGGAATTGTGAAAGAGGAAACATTTGAAGTGCTGTGTCCTGAATCCTTGTGGAGAGTATACATATGTTATGTGGTACATCTTACCAAATAACCTTAGAAAGTTTGCCTTGTATCAAGATAACATGGGCTGGAAACTGGGTGATGACAAGTTGAATAGGTTAAAAAAGGTGGTGACAGATTTTTCCACTTTCTGCTTAGATGGAGACAGAATGTTCTACTTTTAATACAGGTGGTGTCAGGATGTTCCACCTTAAGCATAGGGGATGGTAGATTGTTCTAAACTCAGCATGAATGAAGGTAGATTGTTCCACTTTTAGTATTGGTGGAGTCGGAATGTTTCACTCTCAGTATAGATACATGTAGGAACAGATTGTTCCACACTCAACATGAATGGTGATAGATTGTTCCACTTTTAGTATTGGTGGTGTCAGAATGTTCCACTCTCAGTAAAGGTGGTGGTAGCTAGATTGTTCCACACTCAGCATGAATGATGGTAGATTTTTCCACTCTCAAAATAGGTCAATACTTAAAATTCTCATCCATATTTAGTGATATCTCCATATAAGTGAAATATATTTTTCACACCTAAACGCCAGAAAAACCTAATCAAATCTTCATACTTTTGTAGAAGAATGCAGTCTTTCATTGGAAAATGATTGTCACATGTTAGTTTCTATACTAGTTTTTGTCAAGGTGATCTAGGTCAGATTCAAGGTCATATCATTCATAGAAGTTTTTTTTTTACCTGCCTTCCACTGCTTCACAGGTACCTGAGGATATTAAAGTCTAGTCTGTATATTGGAGGTCTCTGACATGGTTTGTCCAAGATTGGACAGGCACATACTACCAAATTGCAAACATCCCTCTCACAAGGTATATCCTTGAATGCCTTTAAGTGGTCAAGGTTATTTTCCATCTGTTAGGTCAAGGGGGGAGGGGCATTGGTTTCTGTAAGGCTTCTGAGGTACATGTACTTCCAATTGATGGCTTTTAACATTCATTTATACTTGAGAAGATCCATTTTGTCTGCTGATTACTGGTTTATAATGGTAAATTTAAAGTTGATTATAAAAGCCATTGAAAATAACAATGAAATGGTAATGCAGTGATGGACATGATTTAATACTATTAATAATTGTTTTATGTCAATTCTTTTTATGGACTATGATTGTAGAAAGCCTACTGGCTGTTCAAATTTCTACAGAAAATTGAGTTTATTGATTAACAGGCTTCATTAAGTCTTTTGAAGGACTGTTCACCCCAAAGGTTATTTGCACATCTGACAATCATGTGTATTTATGCATACGCTGCACTATAGGTACACTCTGAACAATCTGTTACGCATTGCTTTGGTGCATCAGTACATTGTGCAGTTTACAATTATACAATTTCATTATAAATTCTGCAGTAATAGATTCCTTTAGAATAACAATATTTTGACATTTCTTCTAGAACTATCCTTTAAATCAATCTAAGCCTTCTGAAGTGTATAAATATTGATCCTGGCATATTTTTGACATTTCTCCTTTATTATACTTCTGCTGTCCTTCTGTATTATAGATGTTTGGTTCATTGACTAGGCCTATTACAAAAAGGAAAAACAAAGAAATTCCCAAAGTGAAGAATTTAATTCTGATAAGAATTCTTTAATTCTTGAACTTGAAAAGAGTCCTTGTATATTCCCTATTGCTGTTGTTGTATTGTTGTTTAACGTCCAACCCAAGAATATTTCACTCATATGGAGACGTCACTGTGTGCAGGTGCAGGGCAACAAATTTTGCCTATGCTTGGCACTTATGGCCATAGAACAGGGAGGGTTCTTCAACTTGCAGTCACTTACCATGACATGGTCCTAGGCTTTTACTGTCTCATCTAAAGGACAGGGAAAGCTTACCACAGCATGGCACAGATTCAAACCTACAACCTCATGGTCAGAGGGTGATAACATTAACAACTGGGACATGTCGAGAGCATGATAACAATAACAATTGGGACACATCGGCCCATATTTCTCTACAGTTTGGAATGACTTTGAGCTGGTCATAGCTCTGTTGTAGTCTGCTGACCTGACCGGCAGGTCCAGGATTTAAGTCCAGCCAGCTGATTGACCACTGCCCTGTCCTATATGTATGAGGCACTGAATACTGAGGTACCATGTCCAGGAGGAGCACATTAAATGTGTTACCCAGTATAGGAAAAATACCAGTATATGATTGGTTAGTTTGTTTAACATCCTCCTCAAGAATCTTTCACTTATATGGAGATGTCATTATATGCCGGTGAAGTGCATCAAGTTTAGCCCACTTTCAACACTTATGACCATTGAGCAGTGAGAGGTTTTCAATGTGCCAACACCTCCAGTGATATGTGACCTTGGTTTTTACTGTCCAATCAAAAGGACAGAGACAGCCAACCGCAGCAGGGCACAGATTTGAACCCACAACCTCAGTATCAGAAGGTGAACATAATAAGCACTGAAATTATATGATGCTGTTAGTAGAAATGAAATGATCGAAAAAAAATTAACAATATATTAAAAGGTTAAAATAGCCGATACATGTAGATGGTTTAAGTGAACATAACGGTATGAGATCCAGCATTTACGTCAGACAAAGCCAATCTGCAGTATTACAAGTCATATATCATATCTTTTAAGATCCAGGCTGCTGCAGTGCAGATTGCAGGGAGTGATGTACTGCAGTTGCAGACTGAAGTATTGATCACTCTTTGATTTGGCAGCATTCGGTGTGTAGGTTACACAGATTAGCACTATCTGATAACGGATCTGCAATACAAACAAATTCCTTCTATCCTATAACAGTTGTAATATTTCCTACACCAGATTGGTATCAGTAAGTGTGGAGACAATTCTAAGAAGTTTATCCTTTCTTGTATTTGACAGATCTACCTGTGGAATTTTATGTGCTGGTAACAAAGGTGTACTTGTGGACAGAATGTGATATTAGTTGCTGCATCTTATACAACAACCATGTCATCTGTTATCATACAGGCTTACTAAGGACCATCTTATAACAGGTAAATTTATAGTTTTCTCAACTTTTAGTAAATTTGAGTATTGATACAAATATTAATATAGTTACTCTAAATGTATTTCTCTACTAAATGGACATGGTATATGCATTAGAAGTACGTATATACAATTTTGATATCTAAATATTTAGGTTCAGTTCATAAAAACAAAACAGGTATAAATGATAACAAATGTAATTATTTTAATTTTATTGAAGAAATCAAATTTTATTTTTAATTTTTTAAATTTTGTTTGTTTGTTCAAAATAAATGTTGGAGTCTTTTTTTCTTTTTTTTACTTTCATTTTTTCAGAATTTGGTTGTTCTGTTTTGTATTTTCTGTGAGCTCAGTTGTTTTCTTTTGTATTGGTTGTCAAATGCAATTGCCAAGTTCATTCAGAATACTGTTTTTGCTGCATGCTTAGAAAAGATCAACACAACAAATTGTTCCAAATGTTCCACAAAAACATATCCATTTCGGGATAGTTTATGCTGTAATATTTCATCCATCCTGTAATAAAAGAACTAGTGCACGGTAGGTGTGCCACAGGATATCAAACTAGAAAATTAATATTTTCAATTCAGTTTCAAGTGAAATATAATTTCAAATACATCAAAGGAATGACATAACCTAATCTCATTGTGACTTCATACATCCATTGGATCTGCACATGTAGAACGAATCACCTGCAGAGGAAGCTAACAACTTTTGCATGTACAGGTACATACATGTACATGTATGCATATACTTTATGACATTTAAAGATATGATTTAATAAGAAAGAGACACGGGGCCTCCGTGGCCAAGTGGTTAGCGTGTTCGACTGCGAATCGGAAGACTCGGATTCGAGCTGCGTAAGCGCCACTCCGTGGTTGGCCGTCCCTGTCCTTCGGATGAGACAGTAAAAACCGAGGTCCCGTGTCACAGTAGGNNAGTGCTGAGCATAGGTAAAATTTGTAGCCCTTCACCGGCACACGGTGACGTCTCCATATGAGTGAAATATTCTTGAGTGGGACGTTAAACAACAACAAAACAAAACAAACAAACAGAAAGAGACACACATATAAATTTATAATTAATTAAGATGTGAGTCAAAATAAAAGTACAGTCGAGACTGTCTTATGTGACTCTCCAAGGAACTAATAAAATATGGTCACATAAGACAGGGAGTCACTTAATACAGACTGATTATATAGTAAAACGTTATGGTCGGCCGACTTGAGGATGGTCACATAAGACAGGGAGTCACTTAATACAGGGGGTCACTCAGATAGTCTCGACTGTATCTTTTGATTATGAAATGAGACATTAACTTAGATCAATAGTAAGAGATTCATCTGATCAATATATATTGTATGACTGGATTGTTGATTCATAATATTGGAGTATTGCTAAATTTTGATACATACATTAGCAGACAGACAAATCACTTAAAATGTTATTGATTGATCAAAGACATTAAACTTTGGTTGATATTCTGAGGTTATGTCATCTGAGTCAATTCTCAGAAATTTTATCTAAAAAATTAGTGTCAGTAGTCAGAGAACTCTTCTGAGATCTGGGTCAATACTTGGTGATATTACCTCATAAATGAGTCAATATAGTGAGGTTTCTGAGATCTGAGTCAATAATTGAAGATATCGCATTCTAAATGAGCTAGACAATAGAGGTAGCATCTAAGATCTGAGTCAATACTTAGGAGATATTAACTCATAAATGAGTCAATCATCAGATACATGTATATACATGTAGGATCTGAATCAGTAATTGGATATTTTAGCTCCTACATGTGAATAAGCTAGATTGTAGAGATGACATTTACAATTTGAGTCAATGCTTGAAATCTTAACTCACAAATGAGTCAATAGTCAGATATGTTATCTTGGATCTGAGTCAATGCTTGCAGATATCACAACTCATAGTTGAGTCAGTAGTCTGATGTGACATATAAATTCCCATATATTTGGATATACATGTATCAGACCAAATCACTTGTGAGGGTATCACTTAACACATAGGGGGTAGTCATGCAATTTATTTGAAGCATTACTGTAAAATGAATCTTGCATCCCAGATCACTTCAGTCACTAGCTCAAATGGACCTGAATGTGCCGAGTTATGGCCCCAAAATTAGTCTCCATAGTGAAGTTCAATTAGCCTACAATGATAATTAACAGACAAATTTTGGACACTGGGTTTAAGAGGAAGATGGTCTGCTGTAATAGGTGGTGTGCATGTAATAGTTGGTGTGCATGTAATATTGTATGGTAATTTTAATCTTGATCTGATAGAGTTTAGAGATGTTTGTGTACATATGCATGTACTTGATCAATGAGACTGTATAAGCATATAGATGTAACATTCTACAAGATAAACATGAAATAAACAAATATTTTATCAGTTTTAGCAGATTCTCACTCTTTACATTTAGAAGTCATTCAAATTCAAAAATAAACTTCATAAAAACATGATGTAAATACATATAGTAATACAGTGGAGTTGTTCTATAACAAACTCCAAGGGGATTGACTTTTGATTTTGTTATAGGCATCCTTCGTTTTAAGCATCAGAATTCACCACATATAAATCACCACATATAAAGATAAATAGTAATTCTTTATGGGGATTTTATTTCTCTCCATTATAGAACTGAATTTGCAGATCCATCATAGACCGACTTGACTGTAGTTTGTTTTAGTTTGCAATATAGAAATACATT
>JACSZP010017384.1:0-10520 GCA_016161895.1 Pinna nobilis | reverse complement strand
AGGGATGGAAAAGGGGAGGGGTCAAATAGGTCCAGAAGGGTGCCCTCCTTTGAGTAACTTCTTCTTTAGAAGGGCTGCATAGAATGAAAAAACTGAATGCATTTGTGACTTTTCAGCTAATGTCTTTAATGTTTATGCTGGTTTTACTCAGGTGAGCGTTATAGGCCCATTGGGCCTCTTGTTTTTTATCTTGTCACTGTGATATAGGGTCTTCATTGTGATACCAGGAAAAGGGAGCAATGAATTAACTCTATTTTCTTTTAAAATTAGACTGGCAAATTTTAACAATATTCAAGTCACATCCTGACAAAATTGAGACAATGCTTGGTTAAAAAAATCTTTTTAGATTCTACATAATATGAGCTTTCTAACATGCCTATCTAATCCTTGACATAGGATCTTTTTTCTTTCATTAAAGTTTTCCCTGAATTACTTGGAGTTTGAAATTAGAATTCCAAATGTATACATTCATGTTAATTACATCATCGGAAGTCTCTGTCGAAAGGCATCTGAAAATTTACTTGAAAACAAGGAATGTCATGCATAAATCCCCCCCTCCCCTCCCCTGCCCGGAATGAAAATACATTCACAAGCGATTGTCAATGTTTGAAAGTGGCTACCAGAGTATTGGGCTGTCGGAGAAATGGGCTGTTGGAGAAATGGGTTGTCAGAATAATGACCTGACCCCCAATTAAAGTGTATAACTAGCCTATAAGGCATTTACATGCCTTTGTTCATCTTCATAGGTGGATTTAGCAAACATTACTTTGTGTGTGTGTCTTTCATCTATAATTCAAAAATGATGATGTTATGAATGTTCTTTATTGTGTAATGATACAATGTCAAATATTTCCGTAAACCTGAGATAAACATTGCTTGTATGTTTATTAACTGTTTAACTTTTTTCAGAGTTATGGTGGTGAGATGTCATTGAATGAATCTGACCTCAGTGGTATTCCGTAAGTATTTGTCTCAAGCTTCTTACTGGATTATTCTAGTACTTAATTTTCTCTACAAGAGAGAGAGTGTAGTCCTCTACAAAGTATACATATGTACTTGGATTTGTGTACTGACATTATTTTTATCGTATCTTTTTATTTTCATTCTTGTTTTGTGCCATTCTGTTTATGTCATTGATAGTATATCCACCTCCATTATGAGGCCAACATAATAAATTCTGGCATACATTGCTTACTTGACTAGGACTTTATCTTATGTCATTAGGGGTATATAGACCAAAATATCAAGAACTTACATTTCACTCTATTTTCTCAAAGTGAAACCTTGTAGTTCTCTCCTAGCATTTTCATTTTAAACATTTATGTACCTCGGTTTATCACCAGGCATACACATTTCAAACATCTTCAGATATAATATATCATACCTGGTTCACTACTACATATTCTAGTGCCTTTTGGCATCATAAAGGATAATGGTTCTTTATGTTCTTAGACGCAGTGCTCAGCTAGAAGAACTCTTAGGTTTAGAGACACCAAGTATCCGAGGCCAAGAGCAGAGCAAAACCTTCAGACGAAGAAGTGCCAATGTGAATTTACAGAAATGTATCCTTTATAAGTAATCTACTAAACATATCCATATATGGATTCAACTTATCAAGTATTTATTTGAAAGCACAACTGAAAATCCTTTTAATGTCACTGACATTGAGATTTTGCAGCATACAGTTTTGCTGTATTTTGTTTGCCTGCAAAAAACGTCAACCTTGGTCATAACTTTTGGATGTTACATAATAGTACTCTAATATTCCACATTTGTATGTCCCTTGCAAAGACCTTTCTCTTGACATCAGTCTTTTCTGACCTTGTGACTTTGACTTTGATGTTTAACTTACTTAGCTGTGGCACGGGACATTCAGATTTCAGACATACCCAGTGCTCTAAGTTGTAACCAAAATGGTCACATTTGCTTCAAACTTTGGAAAAACTAAATAAAAATACAAATAAATCTCAAATGCCTTTAATATCCGTGTTTTTTTCTTTTGTCTGAATTTTCATATTCATCTCATTGGAGTCCGTTTCCTCTCAGACGTCTTCTGAGTTTTCATTGTTGCAATACCTGTAATATATTCTGTTTTTGTCCATACAAATTATTCACAATTGTTTTGTACCATCCGTAATTTAACTGTCTAAGTAACAATGGCTGCTTTGGAGCAAGAGTTACTCTGGTTGCTCGTACGAAAACATCAGGCGAGTGATTTGGTCACATTTTCTGATAACCAAGAACCAACAGATGCAAGTGTGACATCGTCTTTGATATGCGAGGGAAGCTAATAAATGGCTGCAAGAACTTTCATGGTTTTAATCTTTAGACACCTGGAATTAATGTTATTATGTGAAGTGAATTACGAAGTTTTGTTACTCATATGAAATTATTAAATGAATAAAAAAATTAATCAATAAAATAAATCTTTCCTTTTCATTATATTGGTGTCCTGTTTGTACAAACCAGTGAAAAGAGGTGAAACTATTATATTCTATCAATAACTCTTAGACTTACTGGTGCGGTCACTTTTCATGTGTAGTGACCAAAATTTCAAAATGTGACCAAAGATATATCTTCGTCACCATTTGGTGACTTGAATTAAGTTTAAATGGAATGCTACTCAGAGCACTGACACCTTTTTTGAAAAAAAAACATACTATAATTTGAAATGATCGTGCTTATTGTTTTGATGCCATGTACTTTCAAATTGAAGAGTGCCTTGATTTTGTATAGCTCTTAAGTTACTTGATGAGAGTATATCATCTCCAGTCAGTAGACCACGATCAGGACTCAGACATTCTTCATGTAAGTAGATTCTCACTGTGTATAAATTATCATACCTTTTTAAGAGATAAAAGTTTGCCCTGTCATTTGGATGAGACAGTAAAAACTGAGGTCCTGTGTCACAGTAGGTGTTGGCACTGTAAAGAAACCCCCTGCTCTATGGCCAAAAATGCCGAGCATAGGCAAAATTTGTTGCCCTTCACTGGCACACGGTGACGTCTTCATATGAGTGAAATATTCTTAAGTGGGACGTTAAACAATAATACAACAACAACAAGAGATAAGAAGTCCCTGAGAATAAAATTGCACCTTGCTAGACCTAAAAACCAGCATAAGCTTCTGTCAGAATCTCATCAACTGACTGAAAACCAGACCTGAGACAGTAGAATCTGTCTTAAGAGACCACTTTCATGTAAAACCACTTATACGAAAAAAATCTTCAAGAATCGTTTGAATAAAATCTATAACGAGAGACCAGCTGTTTTTACAGACCACATTTGCATGACGGAAGGGGCGGTCTCATAAGGCGGGTTCCACTGTACCACTAAACTAGAGAACTTTAAGTATAATTGTTATGTTGTTTGTCCCACTTAATAATATTTCACTTATATGGAGACATCACGGCTGGTGAAGAGCTGTAGATATGACCCATGATCGGCAATTATGGTGTTAAGGTGAGCAGCGAGGATTCTTAAAACGTGTAGACACCTTGTGTCACTCAGGACCTTGGTTTTTATTGTCTCATTCAGAGGACAGTAATAGCCGGGCACCTTGACATCACAATCTCAGGATCACATCTTACTCATTTTGGCCAATCTTGAATGAAGTCTGATAAGCTGAGTAGGTCTGAATGGAAGTACAATCACAGACTTATGTAAAATGTGAAATTTTATAGTCCCAGACCCAATTTTAGTTTTATATCATAAAATCTGGTTGTTCAGTAATTTTGAAGATTTTACCGTATTTTACTTGTATTTTTCAGATACACCCCGACCCATCTCATCAGGATCCAAGTATGATGTATCTGTATCATTTACACCTGCCAAGACTCCACAACAATTACTAAATCAGGTAATGTCAATCAGATTAAGTACATAGGTGTGTGTGTAAAGGTACCACACCCATTGTATTTGCTATTATGTGCTTTCCTATACATTTGTACATACCAGTATTTAGGTAGCGGATAACATTAATGTACCACATGATACTTGATAATTTTTGTGTGGGACTATTGTTTCTTTTAGTGATGGTATGATGCTAGAAGACGCTATCGCGCAGTAATGTCAAGTCAGTGGGAACGTTACGTAGAGTTTACGTTCCATCACCATTGGAGGTACTAGTACTGCACAAACATTTCCGGTTATCACGAGGTACATGAAAATGTGTTCCATTCATGAGCACTTGATTGAACTTCACTTCATTACATGCCAGATGTAAATAGCATAAAGATGAAGATTATTGTTCTCAGTAATACTTAAGCCCATTTGACTGGTAGATTTTGGTTTGATATAAACACACTTAGATATTTAAACTAATCACATGTTACTTATCATATCACCTCTAATATCACTACAAACACCATCAGTGATGACCAATGCTTGGACAAGCCTGTTGTTGGTATACACTATCCCACCTCTCCACCTGTATTTTGCCTCATGCCTGTCTGTTCTCACTAAGATTTACCATTGTCATATCTATCATTATAATTTCAGCCATCAATAGACACACAATTATCTTCAAATACATCAGCCTTTGGATCTTTCCTTGATGCTGTGGTAAGTACACAAAGAAGACATTTTTTTCCCCGTTATTGACAGGCAAATTTACAAAATTAATGGGGAAAGATTTCCTTGTCTTTATAGGGTTGGGTAAGATAACATTGTCACGTGAGAATTTTCTTCACCTGAAATGACAGTCAGAGCTATGATGTTGGACGTTAGGCTAAATTAAAACTGACATGAAAACTTTCTATGTGTGTCATGTTCATTGGTCATCAATAAACATTGTAGCATGTCATATATGTATAGTTCTAAGTGGTTATATCAATATATCTATGTTATATCATATGTATACTTCAAAGCGGTTATATCAACACATGTGTGTCATGCTGTATGTGTAGTTCCAAGTGGTTACATCAACACATGTGCATTATGTCATATGTGTAGTTCCAAGTGGTTAAATCAACGCATTTGCGTCATGTCGTATGTGTAGTTCTAAGTGGTTGCATCAGCACATGTGCATTATGTCATATGTGTAGTTCCAAGTGGTTAAATCAACACATGTGCGTCATGTCGTATGTGTAGTTCTAAGTGGTTGCATCAGCACATGTAGGTCGTGTCATGTGTAGTTCTAAGTGGTTACATCAGCATGTGTGCGTCTTGTCGTATGTGTAGTTTCAAGTGGTTACATCAACACATGTACATTGCGTCATATGTGTAGTTCCAAGTGGTTATATCAACACATGTGTATCATGTCACATGTGTAATTCTAAGTGGTTACATCAACACATGTAGGTCATGACATATGTATAGTTATAAGTGGTTATATCAACACAAGTATATCAACTGGTAATATGCATAATATTAGAAATGATCTCAGTACTTTGTAATGTGCCTGATGTGTACTTTTGGGATGTTTCGGTTGTAATCAAAGAACCCTTTACAGTGGAACTTTGCTTACAGACCACCTACCTTAGGAGATTGCCTCAATAATCAATTTTTAGCTAGTCACTTGGCTGGTCTTAATAGTGAGATTCCACTATATTTAATGTCATTGTTAGCATTTTGATATCCATCCTAGCAAACCATAATGTATAATGTATCCTTGGTAACTTTGTAAAAAGATAATAAGTATATATGTATATATATATATATTACTTCAGCCAGAAAATGTGACGTCAGAGATAACCACTACCAATGTGGCACTGCTTTTAGAGGAGGATCCAGGATTATCAGGTGATATTGATATTGAAATGATGTTTAAGGATTTGTAAAAGAGTTAAAATCAACTATCATGTTTGAACCTAAATTTGTCAGATTTGTATTTTAGGGTTTACTTTATATGCCCCCATGACAATTAGTGGGGGAACATATTAATCTACCCCTGTCAGTGTGTCTATCTGAGTATACATGCATGATTTGTTCCACTATCTCATCCTACAGCTAAAACTTTCATATATTGAATGATGTTTAAACAAATAATGGAGATAAACATTTCCATTGAAGATAAGATTTTGATTTTTGAAAGAATTGTTGAAATGTTTGTAGTCTAACTTAGTGTTTTTTTTTTTCTTTTGTTACGTAATGCTGATAGTCATTTAAGTGAGTGAGTTGCTAAAGCAGAATAGACTACAGTAGAGTCTGTCTATAACGAATCAGCTTAAAACGAATTCAGTGCTATAACGAAGAGGAATAAAATCCCCGAAATGAATTACTAATTACATGTATCTATATATGTAGTAAATTCTGATGCTTAAAACGAATGATGCCTATAACGAAGTCGAAAGTCAATCCCCTTCTTCTTCATTATAGACCAACTCCAGTGTATTAATATATTTGATTCTTGTTGTTATTTTTAAGCATGTAAAGGGATGTACGATGAGTTCCTGCAGTGTATGAAAAACAACTCAGCTGATGCACAAGCATTTAGGCTCGTAGAGGAATATGAAAATGTTTGTAAAGAACAAATGACTCTACTGAACAAGCTCGTCAACAGAGCAACAAGAAGAGAGCCAAAGTAAGCCATGTTTATAAAAAAAGAATCACAAGCATAACAGCCAGATATTGTACACTCTTCTTGTTATAAAGTAAAGTTTCTTCAATACATTGATTAATATGAGATACAAGCTTTTCCTCCGATGTACTTACATACCCAATAGACTATCGTAGCAGTCTATAGACTGCATAATGCATACGAAAACCATAGTGTGCAGTACACCCATACTATTACGGTTCAGAGGCACTGAGTTTTAAGTTTTTAACCTTTGACCTGTAAAGATTATCACTTTCAACAAAGATTGTAACTCATTGTACAAAAAAACATACCCGGTAGCATGTAAGTCATGTTGATATGCTATGTTTATAAACATTAGATGATGCTATAAGTATAAAAGGTGTTCTGAATACACAGTACAGTATCAATCCAAAATGGGGATCAGGTTATCACAGACACTAGACTGTCATTGGAGCGAGACAATCTCCTGTTTGAGCATTAAACCTAAAACAATTTATTGTTTGTTGTCAGATATCAGAAAACATTCAACATGTTGCACTTACTAGAACAAGAGCACAATACATGGCAGCTGATACGAGTATTGTTTAAAGATCGTCTGGAGACAGAACTACAAGAGGAAATGCAGATGGCTATGGATACGGAGGTAGTGCTATAATTGAATTACACTGGAAGAAAAAAGATTAAATGTCATAGATATTAATAATTTAAAAGGATTTCAACACTTAATGATAAAATGGCATACTTTACATATATATTGTGTAGTTCCCCTTAGTCTCTCAGGCAATCTATCGCAATCTATTCCATTGCTTGAACAGTGTTTACAACACCATAGGGATGTAAAAATGCCCCAGGGCTCAGCATCATAAAACTTACGAATTTACTTAAGTCTGAGAATCTTCTCACCTCCATCTGTTCAACCTATCAGAATTCAGTATTAATTGGGAATGAGTAAATTCCCAGACTTCAGTAAATTCTGAGGTTTTACGGTGCCAGGCCCAGCCCTGTCTGATTGTTTCTTGTAATGCCATTTTCAAAAATTGCCATTGGAATTTTTGAGCCTTATGGAGTGGAATGTCTCTTGACAATTCTAGAATATTTAAGAATTATACATAGATAAAAATAAAGATTCAAGGACTTCAGGCTGTAAAACTGAAGGTTTTCAAATCAAAAAACAAATTGAAAAATAGTTTGATGAATGAAATTGTTTGAACTATTTAGATTGATATAAAATTTATTAGTTGTTAAAACACAATTATTATGTAAATGGAGACTACTATTTACCACTGAAGTACATTTATGATTACGCAGTGGAATGAGGGAAGGCATATATTATTGAAACCGTGTCCTCAGAGTGTAGACAGATTCATAGTTTGTCTGGCCACCTTCTCATTCAGATTAAGATTTTAGTCATATCAGCCATATTTTGTAGGATGTTTGTACACATAATTGATATGTGCATGACCTTAGAATTGTGATTTTCCCAGTTGTAAAAAATAGCAGTACCGGAAGTTTGATGTAATTTGTCTGGTGATTGCTGCAAAGCGGGGATTATGTCCACAGATGGGGACGTCCGCTGTGTCTTACAGACATACCTCATTCCTTGTTTTTTCTGATCGTACATGTCAGTCTTTAATTTTGGTTATATTGTAGACAACTGTATGGAAAAGTGAGCAACAGATAATAAATAAATTATTCGACAGAGACCAGCGAGTACGAGAAGGCCAGGTGAGTTTACTTTGAGTCAGGAATTGATCTCGCTCCCACTAGGGGAAGTAGAGGATATAAGATCAGACATGCCTACCTGTTAGGCTTTATTCTAAGCTTCTTAGACATCATTTAAACAGCGGCATCACTAATCAGTCCAATTTTAGCCATTCATTAACCCTGTCTACCCTAAGTTTTAAAATGGGTTGCTCTTTTCCATTATGTTAATTTAGTCTGTGGTCCTAACAAGGTTAAGATTATTTTTATGGCAAGGGCCTGCTCTCTGCATTTGTTTCCAGGCACCATTCTAGTTCTCTATGGTCAGTTATGGCTATGTCGTGGCATCACTTTTAATTTTTTGGTTCAGATTAAGTTTCAATTTATTTGGAATTATCAAAGTTTAATTAATTGACATCAAAACATCAATTGTTTGTTCTCCGAATACAGTCAACTCCGCATATAACGAGATCGCATGTAACGAGGTATTGGTTGTTACGAGGTGATTTCTATTCCCGATGCACTTAACATCCATTACTTTGTGAATGCGAATAACGAAGATCGGCTATAAGGAGGCAAATATCTTACCCCCTTCAACCTCGTTATATGTGGAGTTGACTGTATAGTAAAAATGCTTATTCACCCTTGGGAAATTTACACTTGTTGCGTGATGCACAGAAATTGTGCAAAATACTCTTTTGCCTGTAGTCACAAAATCACCTCAAATTATCTTTAACTAACTAAGTAACTAACTAAATAACGTCTCAGTTATCAGTATTTTAACCTACATCAAATTTAGTTAGACGTGTCAGACCAGGCATTGCTTCAATGAACCACAGGAACCTTGCCCTGAGAGAAGTTAAAGTAATGAGCAGTTGTTGTTATTGTATTGTTGTTTAACGTCCCACTCAAGAATCTTTCATTTATATGGAGACAAAGTTTATTTCATTTGAGGGGGACAAATTTTGCCTATGCTCGGCACTTATAGCTGTAGAGTAGGGAGGGTTCTTTAATGTACCAATACCTACCCCGAGACCTTGGTTTTTACTGTCTCATCCGAAAGAATCAGACAGCCCACAAAGTAACGAACATAGTTAAGGCTTTCTTGTCATGAACTATGCATTATTTTTCAAAGCATTAAGTACAATGGAACACACCATTGAAATAGACAATGAGATATGGCATTTTATTCTGACTTAATTAATATTTGGTGAAACTGAGAAATAGTTTATGATTGACTCCTCATCATGCAGTAGCTATTTCTTTCAAACTGAATTCAGAGAAGAAGCAGGGCCAGTGATAAAGACAGCTGTGTTTCTCAGTACTTAAATTTGATCTGTATGTGTTCTGTTTAATAATACTACATTGTACATATGTTTGAAAATGGGATATTTCATGCATAATATCTCTTTTGATTACTGGGTAAACTATTTATGGAACAAAGACCAACAACATATTTTACACCTCTGTTTAATATTTGACAGGAAAATGTGTACTTAACCACAAGGGTCAATAACCATTTTTACAGTAACCGAAACTTTTCTTGGTATTACTAAACTTCTTGTGCCTCTAGATTATTTGTAGAAATTTGTTTCAAATGAAATACATGTAAGCCTATTATTTGAGGGAATCTATCATAAATACACATCTCTCCTGTATTTAGTCACTTACGAAGGATTATGTAAGAGTAAGTGTGATGTAGTAGGAGGGATTGTCTTATCAAACGTTGATCTGAACGGAGAATGCTTAGATGTACATTGCTTAGTGATAGATAATATTACAAAGAATCTACCACAGATATAATTTATATAGATTTCAATATAGAAAGGATAATATATAGCTGATTACGGTTTTATGTATTGTAATGCGTGTAGAGTAACACTAGTGAATAATATCCTCCATTAAGCGCTGAATTATCACTTTGATAGAATTCAGTCCTGATTCTGTTTTTGTTTACAGTTGGTGGTAGACTGGCTAGAGAGCTGTTCACACCAATCATTAGAAAGTTACAGTGAAAACATCAAATTCTTCTCAGACAGGGCATCCGGTACAGCTGTGGGGTGGTAAGTGTAGTTATGATCAGATAGTACAGATCATAGCTGAGGACTAGTAACCATGTATAGCCAATGATCACACAAATAATGAAAATCGTAGCTGATACACAGTAACCATGTATAACTTATAACCAATACAAGCAGTAATGATCGTAGCTGATACACAGTAACCATGTATAACTTATAACCAATACAAGCAGTAATGATCGTAGCTGATACACAGTAACCATGTATAACTTATAACCA
>JACSZP010017379.1:0-10589 GCA_016161895.1 Pinna nobilis | reverse complement strand
AAAGATAAGAGAAAATTAGAGTGGGGTAATGCAAATAGCATGATGGTTAATTGAAAGTGTGGTGGTACCACTGTGCTATAAGTGCCTGGATAGAACACTGATGCATATATTGGTTCTCTGCATCTGCATGTGCTTTATCATACAAGTATCTCATCCTAGGATTATTTCTAATATGCATGATAGATCTAACCCTCAGTTTTCTTTCTTCCTTTTTTTAACTAACTGCATGCATTTTATTTGTGTATGTTAATATGACATTGACTTTTTTATAAGGCATATTACTATAAATGAAGCCAAATTCATTCTACATGTACAGGATCCAGCGTGGCACCAAAAAATGGAGAATTTATGTAAGTCTGAAGACTTTACTCAATTCCAGATTATGCTGAATTCTGTTTAATTGGGAAGCTGCAGTTGAGAAAATTCTCAGACTTTAGTAAATTCTTCAGTTTTATGGTTCCTGATCCTGTTTTGCTGTAATTGATTTTTGTGTTGTGTTGCTAGGAAACCAGAAAAAAATGCAGTGTATTTCAAACTAATCAAACAATTGATTCTGTTTTGTTTGTTTTTTATGTCTTATAAATTTGCATTAAACATTCTAAAAGGGGTTGCAAAACTTCTGAGGGGAATCATATATAAACAGAAAAACTAACTTTCTAGTTAGATTGTCAAGTGATGCAGTTAAATGACATACGTTTTGTACTGTATAACATTATAGTTAAAGTATGAATTGACTAGTTGAATCCCCCTGATTAAATTTTAAGTCATTAAGATAACCCTAAGCTAGTCTGGGGTGACAAATATGAGTATGACATCTTTTTTATTTTACCTCTAATGTACATGTATACCCCTACTTCTGATCAGTCAAAAATGCATCTTATGACTGAAAGCATTCTGTATGTCACCCTCCAGGCTGGTTAATTTTACCCTCTTGTGTGCCTCACTCAGGTTGAAATGAATATCTGCCCTCCCTCGAGATTGCAGTATTTTGCATTTTCTTTTTCAATACACTAGCTCTCAATATATGTTTAATTCATAGAAAAATCAAATTAAAATTGAATTAGGCCGGTTCATTTTACATTCTCCTGCGCCTCACTGGGGCCTACTTTATGTAGTTAAAATTGAAATAGATTTAATTTTATTGTCTTTTGGTATAATAAAACAATTGTTGCCCTTGTTTCTGGTTGACACGAATATGTGCTCACCCTCGAGATTGCAGTATTTTGTATTTTCTTTTTCAATACAGTCTCAACATACGATGTATGTTTAATTCATAGAAAAAGCTGGATTCATTATGATGGCTATAGTCATTTTGTAAATTACACCTTATTGAAAATCTGTATTCTATATTCTGAAATGCAGTGCTAGTTTGGTTAGTCTGATTGAGTTTTGATACTGAAAATTTCCATTCAGAACTACCAATCTGGAGCACTGCATCTTCATTTGCATTGTTTGTTTTATTGGAGACACTGTACATTGTATCTGTGATATTGTGAATATAGGTGTACCTACAAATGGACATGTATATGTGTATTACCAGAGATGCTAGATTTCATGAAAAATCCTGAAATCAGGATTTTTTTTCATTCAGTTCATGATTTTTTACCTTATGGAAAATGTAATATTTAGTAAGATTTCTGATGTAGATAAACATTTTCAGGATGTTTTTCTCATTAGTTTTCTCTTTATTAACCCTTTCAACACCACAGACCAAAATAGACTGGTCTAAGACAAAAGAAAGTAGCATACCATTCAGATACTTGGGATTGAAAGGGTTAAGCAGTGCTCACCTTGCCTGTTGCCAATTTCCCAATTTTTGAATAAATTTCAGAATATTTCAATGTGTCAAAGTAAGCACGATTGCATAATATGATTTTGTAAAAGTAGCAACATAAAGTTCAGACCAGGATGAGCACTGATCACGGGATTGTCATATTTATTTGGGTTCGATGAAAAAAAAAATCACTAAGGCTACATCTAAGCTACACCAAATTGTTTGATACATGTATTTGAGTATGTGGAAGTTTCAACATTTTGAAGTGCAAGAAACAAAAAATCTAGACTAAGTATCAAATTTGAGTATATAGAAAAAATCATTTTTAAGCTGAAGTCTATTATTCTTGTTTTCCGATGGAACTTTGCTCATTTACCACATACAGTCGAATTTTGAAAACTCGAACTTCGATCTCTCAAAGTTCTCGATTTCTCGAAGTAAAACGACGGTCCCGTTTTTTCCTTAATAAATTAAGCACGTTTAGTCTCGATCTTTCGAACGTAGAAGGCAAAATTTTCGATCTCTCGAATAAATTTCACAATCCAAAGCTTAAAATACCTGTGAAATATCATAACAATCCTTTGAAATGCGAATTTTCGGCAGACATTGTAATTACTATGTGTTTATTTAGTAATTAAAGGTGACGACGTTGGTAAAATATTACAGAATATTTACCAAAATAATGAGTGATGAGAAAACATTGTCCAGGAAAGGGAGTGAATTAGAGGGTTTGGAGGGCAGAATAGCGTTAAGCTGGAGAGAAATTGTATTTTTGAAAACTCGAAGTCTCGAAAACTCGAAGTTTATCAGCGGTCCCGAGCACTTCGAGTTTTCGAGATTCAACTGTACATGTAAATGATACCAGACCATGTTTGTGAAGAACTACATGTTTCTATTAGTGATGGAATGGCACTAGAAGATGATGCCCAGAGCTAAGGTCATTCCAGCGTAAGGTCTCGTATAGTGTTGTTCCATCACCATTAGATATACCAGTCCCACTCAAACAAAATTAGTTCTATTTCTACCGGTACTTAGCTATATTTCTGAACCCCTATATGAAGCACACAGACTAGTCTAGATCAGCAGTAGGAAGAGTTCATTGTGCATAGTTAGGGGAACGTAGATTTATTCTGTTCTCATTATCTTTTTTTAAGAACAAGGTAGAAAACAGCTACGTAGACAGGGAGGACTTAGAGAAAGCAAAGCAGGAAATGGAGGCCAGGTACAGAATCGAGCTAAACAGGAAGTTAGCAGACGTGAATAGTTACCTAGATGAACATGCTCGTGTCAGAGAGAGGCTGGACACTTCACGAGATGAAACGGAGTTTAAACTGAAAGATGAGCGGAAAAAAATACAGGTGAAATTTGAGCGTTTTAACTCTGCTTCAAAAATATTGTTGTCTACAGCACTGAAAATTGGCCAAGTGATGCAAATGTATCTATATTATACCTGGACACATTTACTCTTCATTGTATATCATGATCCAATATTATCTTTATGTGATTGGGTATTTTATGTTAGTTTTTTATCATTAGATGTTTGTTCCCTTCATTACCCATATAAAGTAAATGACATTTACAGAGCCAAAAATGGCCCTCATCATTATGAGGTCATTAGCATAAACCAACATGATAGACATGAAGGCTTCCTCTGCATGTACAATTTTCATTAGTCGGTGAACTGAACTACGAGGAAGTTGATTATCAACATTAAAAGGTATAATAGAGAGGTTCTAGACTGAATATGGAAGAATTATCCCACCTTTGGTCTGCATAGTAAAAAGAACCTTGCAGGCTTGGTCCTGTTTACAGTATAAACCTCAGTTGGGCTTATTCCTCCATGTTCAACCTTTAAGTAATGCTTTTGTCAACAAATGCCACACGTGGCTACTAGCAGAGACTGCCTATGCTGGTATTTTAAGGTCTTACCTATTGACCTGTGCCTAGTTGTTCAACTATTGATTAAATTTCATGCGGGATCCAGGATTTTTTTCCAATGGAGGGTCCAAATTTTCCAGGGGGGGTCCAACTGGTGGTAAGGAAAAACCCAACCCTGTTAAAATGAGAATCTTAGTATAATTGACCAATGGTGGTACATTTGTATATATTTTGCCACTTCCAGGGGGTCTGGATCCCCTTGACCCCCCTCTAGAATCATGCATGAATTTAACACTTGATTAAATATCACCAGGGATTAGATATAAACCAGTGTTAAATACTGCTGATGAATAATTTAAATGTTAATATATTTAAAAATGGCATTGGTATTGAAGGGAGACAATTGTGTTTCACAAAGGCAATATCTCATTTATTCTTGTAGGAAGAAAACACGGCAATTCGTATCAAATATGAGCAGTTGTTAGCCCAGATAGAGAGCAAGGAGTTAGAAATAAAACGCTTCAGGGACTTGTATGAGAGCGAGATGCAGTGGCGAATGCGACTGAGCAACCAGCTGATGCAATCCACGGACAAGGCCTTTAAGTATAAGTCAAAGTTAGTGTAAGTGCCACCTGACTTGTCACATGGGCACGTTTAGCGCTGGCACGTTTTTATGCTTCTTTTATGCCTTGTACATTTTTTAGCTTTCACCTCACCATGAAGTTCTTAATCTCTTCAAGTTTCACATGGGCCCCAAATTTTTGCTTTCATAAAAGAAGTGACTTAACTTCGGAAACCTCAAATGTTGAAATCTCGAAGACTAACTCTGGTGTCAGTCAGTCTGTTACTCTTCAGTTTTCTCGACTTTTTCACTTGAAAAGCAGTGCAGCTTCATTATGGATAGCTTCTCATTTAGTTTGACTTTGGGCAGGGTTGACTTACATATTTGTGAGTTATTGCCCTTTAATTGATTCACACCAGTAGGGGATATGTATTGCTTTTACAATCCTTTCAGAATGCTTGTTACAATCAGGAAGAACTACAGCATGTAAACCGTTCATTTTAGCCATGAGTTTTGCTTTGCAATTTCACACTTTTTGGTGTGCCATTTCTCTTGTGTGCTTGCACAAAGTTTGAAAGATGAACAACACACATGGATACATGTATGTAGTGTATACTGATACTGTGCATTTTAATGAGGTGATAGAAGTGTGCACCCGATATATCATGCCACTGAGCTTCAGTTTACTTTAAATTAGTGGTTTCTTTTATTTACTGTATTGTTTAACCTCCGATTGAAAAAATCTTTAACATACCTGGAGGCTTCAATGTATACCGGTGACAGGCAACAAATTTGGCCTATGCTGGGCACTTATGGCCCCAGAGCAGGGAGGATTCATTGATGTACCGAATGTGACACAGGATCTAGGTTTTTACTGTCTCATCTGAAGGACAGGGACGGCCAACCTCGTCGCGACCCAGATTCAAACCCATAATCTCATGATCAGAAGGTCACCACGCTAACCACTGAGCCATGTGGCCCCACTTTAAATTCATATTTCAAAGGACCAAAACAGTAGATCGGTACTAATATCATAGTTTAGGATTGACTCTTTTATTATTATTGGTTGAGGAGGGCGGCCGTGGCTCAAGATTCATTCAGAATTTACTAGGTTCTGTAGCAAACATAAAAACAATGCAAAATTCGTAAGCGGGGAATGCCTGTAAGAGTGTTTATTTTAATACAATGCTTAAATATAGTAACCTCTATTTATTTCCCATCTTTTCAGTGTTGAAAGACAACAGAACAGGACGTTAAACAACATGGGGAACTTGACGTTTTCCGGAACGTTAAACGGACAGCTTTTAGATGTTAGTCGATTCTCCTCCGGTGCTGATGACCTGTTTCAAAATAAACTGAAGGCAGAGCTTGATCGCAGCATTAGTAAACATTTAGAAGCAGGTACTAAAAATATTGGGATTTGTGAGAGAGAGAGAGAGAGAGAGAGAGAGAGAGAGAGAGAGAGAGAGAGGAACAAGCGATGGAATTAAGAAATAAGCGCCTGTGTTCAACTTCGGTTGTTCTATGAAACACTATTTTCACATTCTAATCACATTACTGAATAGCTTATCTGAGTATCTTTTAATGTATCTTGAAGTCAATAATTTCCTGTCAAATATTTGTCATTGTAAATGATAAAGTCTTGTGTGTAGGCAATCTCTAAATCAGGTAGTTTCACAATGATATAACTGAAATAATTCATTGGAAAGGTAGAGGTTTTATCGTTTTTACAGTTGGTTGTATCGTTGTTTAACGTCCCACTCTGGAGTCTTTCACTTATATAGAGACATCACCGTATGCCGGCGAAAAGCGGCAATTTTTGCCTTTGCTTGACACTTATGGCCATTAAGCAGTGAGGGTTCTTTAACGTGCCGACATCTCATTTGACACGAGATCCAAGTTTTCCATTGCTTCATCCGACGGACAGGGGAAGCCAAACATAGCGCGGCGTGGATTCGAACCTAAGACCTCATGATCAGGTGACCTAGCTAACCACTGGTTTACGGCCGTAACTCGTTTTTTACAGTAGACTGCACGGTTGTTGTATATTTCAATATTAAATGTACATAGATGGCCACATAAACATGTTTTTTATAATTAACACAATACACAAGCATATATTAATCCCAGAGTCATAACAGTTTTAATTTGTTTTGGAAATGAATGACAATACACACGCAAACAGAACAAAAACTAGTGTTTGTGTATCAAATTTACTTCAATAACACGTTTTGTAATTTAAAACATATTTCCCATGAAGAGCAATAACAACAACAAAACAGTATGAATAAGCATTTATCATAAGTAAATACATTTACCGTAATATCCGTCGTATTTCCCGCTACGGTGTATAGCCCGCACATATCGTTTTTATGCTTTAAAATCCTCAGATAGCCCGCTTCAGCAAATTGCCGTGGGTTATCTACTACATATACTTACAATTAAAAGCAGAACTAGGTTAGTTCATTACGATCTCAGTACGCTCTACAGCAATGTAATGAGACATTTGACGTGAAGGTGTTTGTATTATATGTTCATTTACAGTAATGAATTCTTTAAAAAGGCTTAAATTTGTTGTTCTTGCTAATATTTGTGGCGTATACAGACCTACAATTTGAAAGATATCACATAGCCCGTATGTTGCTTTTTTTTTGGGAAAACATCTCATTATACAGCCCGCTTCATCAGATGATCTGAAGGAGGCATTTGTTTGTTTTAAAACGTATAACACGCGAAAAATACCCTAGGAATTACGGTACATGAACACAAATTATCTTTATTGCGATAATAAAAATCCTTCTTTCACAAACAAATTCAAAATACATTCAAACTTCTCACTGCACTATTTAACGTAGCTAATTATAACAACTTATATCATATACATTCGAAATATAAACACATATATGTGTATAATTTAATTTCACGGAGTATATTTTTGTAGGATCGATTTTCAAAAAGAAATTTGGTCAAATAACGCTAAAATGCCACTATGGGTGTACTATCGTGAACGAATAGATATCCAGTATGGGTATGAGAATGCTGTGTTGTTGTTTAACGTCCCTCTCAGGAATTTTTCACTGAAATAAAGACGTCACTTTGTGCCGTTGAAGGGCAACAAATTTTGCCTATGCTCGGCACTTATAGCCATAAAGCAGGGAGGGATCTTTAACGTGCCAATACGTACTGTGACACAGGACCTCGGTTTTTACTGTTTCATCCAAAAGGGAGGGACAGTCAACCACGACGTGACCCCAGACCTCACGGTCAGAGGGTATGAGAAGGAAGGCGTTTACTCTTATTGGGTTCTCAAACTCAAATTGATATACAGTTGTCACCTTTTATTCTAATCTTTTATTTTCGTGTTATGACTCATGGGTATCGCCATAACGCCTACGTAAATTGTCACCTGTGTTTACTTAAAACACTTAGTTACATAGTGTGTGAAAGGTTCTGTTTAATTGTTAAACTTCACGCGTGTTAAATGTTCACAGTATATTCCCTAATCGCAATCATAGCGAATTTAATCCCCGTGAAAGAATGCAATAGTACAGTAGCTAGACTTTTTTTTTTATTTCTGTCTTAATGAGGAGACAACACCAACAACATCATCATCAACAACAACAACAACAACAACCTAATACATGTAATATACAAAGTATTTCCATTTAATAGCTCCTATGTTAATTTAGCAACAAGGCTATAAACTGAAAGCCAACTTCCAAAACCTTTGTAATCAAAGCCTTCCAAGTCTGCTCAATGTGGCCAAAACGAACGCGCACCTGCAAAATCCAGAGATGATAAAGTTCATTTTAAACAGTGAAAACAACGAATATGTACGTAAGAATACAAATCAGTTAAAACTATGTAGGTGTATAAAGAAAACTCTAATGTGGAACCTCGCTTTTACGACACCACAAGTGAACGACAAAAATTGGTATGGTTGGTGATTAGGTTGAAAGAGCCTAAAAGTTTGTTCGCAGACTGAATATAAAAGGTCTTTATTGTGAGGTTGGATCCTAAATGAAGTGGTCTTTAGGTGAGGCTCCGCTTTAGTTATTGTCAAGTAACGTTTTGCAAGGATAATAATTCACAAAAATAGAAAGACAACTCAATGGAATTTCACAACAAGCTACGTGCATTTCCCCTATTTTCTTCGAGTAAGTAAACTTTACATTTAAAAGACCGAGCAGTTATTCTGAACTCTAACGAATTGCTTCGATACAGTATTTTTAAGGCAAACCGCAGAAGGCAGGTCATCAACCATTTTCTAGGTTAAATGTGATTTCTATCGATTTTCGAATCATCAAGTTTTCCGTATTGAAACGGGTGTATCTACTCTCCGCCTTCATGTGTTCTTTTATATTACATATGACTCGGCATTCCAGGGTTTATTCCTCGTACGAGCATTTTGAATACAGAGGAAAACTGCATACCAATAAGTTGCTGTCACAAGAATATCAGGAATCATCGCGTGCTAAATTTACCATCTAGTCATATTGTTTCGTATAAATTAATCGCAAATACATGTTTAATATAATAATGGCTAAAGACTGAATATGGAGTTATAAGCCCGCCTGATGTCTGCACCGTTTACCGTACAGATCAAGGGCGGCCTAATTTTCTTTATATTCAATCTACATGCATGATATTTTATTACACTTTTTAGGTCAGTTACCAACATCTTCGATGGTGTTTTGTTCATTTCACGAAAAACAGCAAAGGAAGCGTTAATGCCCGCCATGTTGGCCTTATCAGTGCGGGTCGTCTATAAACACCCGCAAACTTTATATAGAAAATGAAGGAAACGGCATCAAAAGGTGTAATAATTCAATGATCAATTACTCTTGTAGAAAAGCGAAGGTGTGTGTTTATTGCAAAGCACGAATGAAGAACCACTCACCTTTACTGCGTTCATGTTCCTCTCCGATTGATTCGGTCGAGGACGAGCGTGAGGAGTCGGAAATTTCCGACTGGAAACCTTCCCTTTGTAGCAACCAGTAGGTGTTCACACTACCCTTAAATGCATTGAGCAAGTCGCGGTCATTCTGAAAAAAATACATAACAGAAAATGACACGATGTTATTGTTGTTTTGATAATGACCAACGTTTTCCCTGAAAGTCACAGATGCCAAGGTACCAATCGCCAAAGAAAATTAGATAGCAATATACACATTTGGGGAATATTGAAAGCACATGGACTTCTGACAACCCTGAGTTTGGACAAGGTTCCATAAGTATCATCATAAATTAGATGGTTTGTTTTTTTGCTTGCTTCATTATTTTCATTTGATTCATCTGACAATCGCGACATAACATGACACTATCTAAAAACAAACTGAGAGTATCGTCTTTTGGCAGGGGTAACCCAAGCATTATGAACTTATGGGGGTTTGTAACAAAACTACTGCTTGATAATGTCAACATCTTACACTGTTTTAGCTTAAGATATCAAATAAAAGAAGAAACTATAAAGAGGAATATCCGGGCCGCCGTGACACAGCGTGTTAGCTGATGGTGAGGTCGTCGCTGTGGTTGGATTCCCTATCCTTTGGACGAGACTGTAATAACCGAGGTCAAGTGTCAAAGTAAGTATCGGCACGTCAAAGAACCTGCTTAAGTATCATGAGTGCCGAGCAGAAGCCACATTTGTCGTACTTCCTCGTCATTAGTGACGTGTCTATGTAGGTGACAGATTCATTAGTGGCTATGACGTTAAACAAACATACAAACAAGCAACAAATATACACATGTGCACTCTGGCGTGATTTCTTCAGAATAAAATATTTGTAAAGGACAGTATTTCAAACCAAGACGTTTGTACCTTCACAATGCCATCCTTCCGTTCGTCCATTACGAATCCGCCTAATCCGTTCAATAAATCGTAGGTTGTTTCGCTCAAATGAATTCTGTTAGCTGAAACGTAGGAAAATATTCAAATTGTTGATAGAATTTTGTGTCAAAAGTTGTTTATTTCAAACTCAGCTTTATTTCACCTTTCTGCCACCAGATGTGAGAAACAAAAGAAAAGAAAAACAGGCTGTAAGAGTACAACATTGTTTCCTCTCTTGGTATTATATACAATGGTGTCTCGTTAGTCCGGAACTAGTTAATCCGGAAAGTTCGTTACTCCGAATTAGTAGAAAATAGCATTACTCACGGGTTTGAATATTCTGTCAAGGTACAAACTGGCAGTAAATTTACTCACTTTGTTATTATTGTTCCTCTTTTGGTTTAGGAAGAATAAGTCAATGTTTATTTCAAATGAAGGTGAGGATAGATCATACCCGGCTTACTCTGTTCATTTTTTCCATGGCTTAAATACGGTCGATAATCTACAGATTATCATTCGATGTCTGCCGGACTTCATGAATAATG
>JACSZP010017374.1:0-11696 GCA_016161895.1 Pinna nobilis | reverse complement strand
AGGTTAAAGCATTTTTAAATCTAGGAATTCCAACTATGACTTTGGACTTCGTTATTATCTTTAAACCATGGCCACCTAGATCTAAACCTCAATTAACAAATTCGTCCCCTGAAGTAACATTTGCTCTCACACTATCATGAACGTAGTAAAGAGTTTATTGTTTTTTCAGGGGTTAATGGGTTAGATTTGACTATGGCAAACTATAGCATTGAGATCATGAATGTTTTTTTTTTGTTTCCATGGCAACGCAAGCATTTTGGGATAGAAATAACAAATGAAGCCAAAAATCACTTATTTCAGGCAACGATTTTGAATCATTTAACTTTTCAGAGGGTTTATGTAATGTTTGTTTCGAATGAACGATTGATATGACTGCTACCCACCATTTTTTTTTTTGCATATTTTACGCCAGTTTGGGGACAATTTGACTCTTGGCCTTTAGAAGTCCACACGATAAATTTCATTTTGCTGAAATGTTATGCAAGGAAACATGATCATTAATATTTCTGGAACCTCATAATGGATAGTGAACTTCAAAAGTCAATAGAAAATGAACTGTTGTTGAACTCAATTTACCATAGTTTATCATAATGATGACAGAGCAAAATAGAGTTCAACTCAATGCTTAGAACCTGCTTTCTACACGACAGTAGTCGTTTTGTCGCCAAGGGAATCATTGGTAGAGCTTGCTAAGATTGACCAATCTATTTGACTTTATAACATTTGCTTATGACCTAGTTTTGATAATTATTTTCTTCCCGTAGAGTCAAGTGGCCAAAGTAAACAGTCCATTAATACCATCTATCTTGAATCTCCTGCTTTATGTAAAATTCTAAAATTATGAAACTGTCACTGTCGTTCGTGAATCAAACAAAAAAGAAAAAAGTAACAATTAACCAGTAAACTGTAAACAAACACGTGTATCTAATAAATAAATAAATTCCCTTAGCAAGTTTCAGAATAACATTGATACACAATTCAAATTTCAGTAATACTGTATGAGAAAATTCACCAACTCAGGAATGATTTGGTATTTCAGGCATATGTGAAACTGTTGCGCCTAATATCATTTACATATTACATAAAAATGACGTAAAAAATAAACTTGGTTTTTACAACAAATACATTTATCCAATGAGACAAAATTCACACGACAAATCAATTATACAGATGGCATTTTATTTTGCCTACTCAGCAGTACTATTCTATTATGTTGTTACAATAATTTGTGATCTGTTAAATTAATTAGGACAATTTTCCAACGGGCTAAAATATTATTAACCAAGTTATATGCTAGTCCAGCAACCCAGGCATTGGTACATAACAGTCAACCAGTGCAGTTTACGTGCTCCGAAATGCTGTTTTGTGCTGCAGCATAAAGCCTCAAATGAGAGAGAGAGAGAGAACATTAGCAACCCAGTGAATTAGAAGACTTTCTTATATGACCTAAATGTATGGTTCCCTTTTTCCTATATCCCAAATTGACCTTTTTCCTATATAAATCACTTGTCATATGTGATCTTTTTTTGCTCTTTCCCTTGGATGGTCTCCTCAAAAAGGTTAGACCATACTACGATTTTATCATCTCTTCAATTTCGATACATTCACCAATACATAAACTGTGATTGATATTTTGTGCATCTAATTTCTGTCATTTGTCAAGTTTACAGTTTACTCTTCAAAAAAATTATCATGAAAGATTTGATACCCACTGAACCTTCCTCTTAACATGAATATCTTGCAGGAAAAAGGGAGATTTACAGGAATTCATAATGCATCTTTATCAAAATCTCCATTGACCAGAGTCTTAAACTAATGCATTCAGTTCATGAGACTGAATTCATAAGCTATAGCTATTATCTGAATCTCTCAATACTCAAATATTCTATATTCTGAAGTATAAAATACTGATTGTCTTTGGTAATCCTATAGTAGCAAAACCTGCATCAAGAATGCAACATTTTTGACAAATTTGCATATTGATAAATAATCTTTGTAATCTATACGAGGTGATCTTAAAATAGTCAAGTGCAGTCATTTTTCCTACTCCAATAAATAGATAATTTTCCACGTACTATAAGTATGACACCTGATTGTCAGGACACCATTTATCATCCCACCTGTTGTGAGCAACTTCAGTTATATCTGTTGTCATTAGTTTACACCACTCTCAATAATTTCTTTGTGCCTATAACCAAGCTATTGCAGGCTGTACCCTATTATTCATTCTATTTTTTAGGGGTTGGGGGGGATGGGTTAGGGGTATTTTTTATGAGACACATTAGAATGTAGGTACAAAAAAGGGGTATAAAATTCAGCAACTCTTCACACATATACAGTCTAACCTTTTTTTAAAAGATGTCCAAGGGAAGGAGCAAAAAGGGTCACATATGACAGCAGATCTCTAAATTCATGTGATTTATATAGGGAAAACAATTTCGGGAACCGCTTATTTAGGTCACATAAGACAGTTTTTCCTTTAATTCAGTGGGTCACTAAGGCGGGTTAGATTGTATGTTTACCATGTATGACCTTATGTACTTTTACATTAAGTCATGTATTTTCTTCCATGTTGAATGTATTAATATCATGTTGGCATCCACTACAACATGTTGTACAGTCTCATTAACAACTCCGACAAATGATATGAAAGTTCTCATTATTTATTTTACATTGTTCTGCAGCAATAGTACATGTATAAATGCATTCTATAAATACATTCTATAGAGAGAGCAGAATGAATAGCCTAAGGTCACAAAGCAAACTTGTATGTAGACAGCCTGAAATGAGAATCTGTATCATATGTCTCAATAGATTGTATATCTGTAGGATCCAACTTGTCTCTCACATGAGAGATACTGAAAAAGTATCTTTTGAAATTTGTTCTTCTAGATGTATCTTTAATCAACTGCGATGTTATTCCACCAGCCTTATTATGTTTTGAGTAGAGATCGTATCTTTCTGTTCTCCTATTTACATTTGCACTATTATATTAGAACAGCACTACGAGGACAGAAACTTTACATGAACAATTGTAACAAATATATGCATTCTGCTAACCTCACTACCAGACGGTGCCTGTGTTCATATTAGATAATAATAACAGAATCATAGGCATGATTAAAATAGCATATCTTTCTGTTTGAAATATTTTACGGAGACTGTAGAAGAAAGATCAGAGTTCCATGAACTTGTTCATTTATCCACGGCGGGGCTGATGTCCTCATCTGGAGTGGAAAACTCTGTCTGAAACTCCACCGGCTGACACTCCATTGACTTTAAGTTGATCAATACACAAGTAGCTGTCTGACAAAACTTGGGAACACTGATTAGTAAAACCTCCTGCCCCTTAGGCCCTAAAGTATAAAGGTGAAAATAGATAAACATAAATTCATGTCTACATAAATACCACAACCACAATTTGATCATCAGTAAGTTCATAATTAGTTAAAGTATTGTGCAACTTGGTCTATTAAGTTAAGATTCAATTTAACAAGAATTAAACTACTGTGCATCTGGGTTCTGTTAGTGAACCTTAAGCCCTCTTAGTTGACCACTCCATTTATCCTTTCCATTTATGCTAGAAAATTATTAGATTTGATGGCATCACAATACAAGCATCTTGGTCAAACCTCAGACAAACATTGTGGCGTCTCTAAATTTGACAAATCTTTGAAGCTGCCAATGCGATGGATCATTTGACAGCTTCAAAGATTTTTTCTTTCCTGAACATTTATTGGTTGCTTTTTTTTTTAATAATTTCAAGTCACATCTTAATGAACCACAACTTTTTCTTCTCAGATAATGAGGTTGCTGGTTTTGTTAATGAATTAGGTCTGTAGAAATCATAACTAAAACTTGTGGTCACTTTGTACACAAAGCAAATGCTGTAACCACTGGGCCACCCTGACAGTTACATGCCTAGCTCAAGTAAACTCACTAAATATGCAGAGAATGCCATTAACAAGTCGAATGTATTCAGTGTACACATCTGCCCAAAGCTATTTTTAAAAGCTGTATAATTAAAACTTTATGATCAATTGCAAAACCGCTTTGAACATAGCCTCTATACTACCTTATCATTCTGTTCCATAACAATAACAACGCTAGTATTACCTGTCATATTTTTGTCTCGTCATGTTGTTGTCTGCTTCATTTGAAGCAAACTTCAGCCCCTATGCAATACTTTGTCTGCCTAAGCCCTACAAAGGGCTTCGGAATGCTTTGTGTGCTGAAGACCTATATTTCATTAATGATAAAAACAACCACCATCAAAGAGGTAAATTTGATGGGTGGATAGGCTCAAAATAGAAAACAACTTTACCTTTAAACATTTTACTGTCAAACTTCTTTTGATTTCCAACAAAGAAAATATGAGGACAATCCTCCAGGATAAACGGATCCTCTTTGTAAAATGGATAACAACCTGCAAAATGCAATAAATATATATAACAATGTGCAACTCCAAAATTTCACAGAATAATAGTATAACTAATCTTTCCTATTTTCTAAAGCCAATGTTGTTTTTTTTTATATTTACTAAGCTCTTTTTGGACATATAATGTTCTAGATTATAAAGATAGGATCACACAAACAATAAAAGCTGTTGATAACATAAACCATCAAATGTAATGTAACATCACAAACTGCAAAAATTTTACAGCCTAGTAAGACCTGTAGAGGTGATTATGTGTGTTTTACTGTTCTGATATCACAGTAGGTTTATTGTATCATTGTAGAATATCCTGCTCACTCATATGGAGACATCGCCCAACTTCCATAAAGGGACAGAAATTTTGGCCTATGCTTGGCACTTTAGGTCATTGAGCAATGACAGTTCTTTAACATGTCAACACATACTGTGACATAGGACCTTTATCTCATCTGCAGGAAAAGCCAGATGCCCTCCACTGAGATTCAAACCATGACCTCACAGTCTGGAAACAAGCACTTTACAGTATGTCATTCCACTGTCACAGCAGGTTTTGGCACCTTAGTTATTCCCATTGCTAAATGGCTCTAAGTACATAGTACTGCACATGTATACAGGGAAATTTTCACCCACATTTTATTTTTTGCCCCTTTCACTCTAATTGTCAATTAAAACCTGGGCGATTCAAAACTGTTAATAGAATTATGACAAGATTGGGCAAATCTAAAACAGGCAAAACTGTTTGTAAATCAATGAGGGCGAAAACAACATTGGGCAAAAAAAAAAAAAAGTAATGGCTACTATTACAAGTCCTTTACAGGCATTTAGAGATGTCTTCATGGTTGAAATTTCCAGAGTGGAAATTAAACAACAACACAAAAACATTAATCTACAATTGAAATAAATTTAGAAAAATTCATTCAATTAAACTTTTTAATTCTTTATTTGTACTTTACCTATAATTTTGATGATCACCAAAGCTCACAGGGTTTAATTAGTGAATCAATGAACTAGATCCTATAAACATACTCCCTGATGAGAACTAGCAATGTTAGCAATTCATTCTTTATTGTACCTGCTGATGTAAGAAAATCAATTTCTCCTTAGCGTCGGTTAAGTGCTTTGATTCTGTGACTTAAGTTGAAAAGGGAAATGTTGTATAACATAATATAATTGAAGACATTTTAAGGCCATTTAAATTGCTTTTACAACTTTATTATCGCATATGAATTACTGTTTATCATTCTCAATGTGTCAAAGAATTGCAAGGTCATTGTGCTCAATGGTTAATCCTTTCCATGATGAAGAACTTTGGCTCGATGTATCATTGTGTAGAAGTTATGTGTGCCGACTGTAATTTTAGAATTTGAAGATTCACACAAATTCCATTCATATGGCATAACTCATGGTAACTAAGTCATCAAATCACTCATTGGTCAAATAAGGGGGGGGGGAGGTAAAGCCACATCCAGGCCACTAAATGATCATCCGAGATGGAGCACGGCATTATAAAGACCACTCAAAATTTATCAAAGATGGTGTAAGGCATCATAAACACCACTCAATGATCATACAAGTGGTGTAAGGCATTGTATACACCAATCAATGATCATACAAGATGGTGTAAGGCAGTATATACACCACTCAGTGATCATACAAGATCGTGTAAGGCATTGTATAAACCACTCAATAATCATACAAGATGGTGTAAGGCATTGTACACACCACTCAATAATCATACAAGATGGTGTAAGGCATTGTACACACCACTCAATAATCATACAAGATGGTGTACATAAGGCAGTATATAGGCCACCTGAAGACCATCCAAGATGGTGTAATGCATTATACAGACCACTACAAGATCATCCAAGTTGGTATAAGGCATTATATAGGCCACACAAAGATTATCCAAGGTGGTGTACATGTCAGGCATTGTACACATCACACAGTGATAATCCAAGACGGTTCAAGGCATCATACATATCACTCAATGATCATCTAAGATGGTTCAAGGCATCAATTAGGTCATTCAAAGGTTATCCAAGATGATGAATGGTAACAGCATTTAAACTTTTTTTTTTCATCCTTGGGGATTATTTCAGATTTCATTTATGTCTGGATTGAAATTAAAAATTGTTTTCTGACGTTATCAATTTTACGCCTGCGTGATTTCTCATTTATTGGTTGCAATGAAGGTTTTACCACTATATAAAACTTTACCATTTAACACAAAGGAATAAATTTTATATTATTTTGAAAATTATGAATTTTTTTTTAGAAAATTGAAAAAAAGGCATAATTTGAAATTGGGAGTATAGCCCAATACTGGCTATAAATGTCATAGAAAAATCTCTAACATTGAATATATTTTTTCTTGTCCTCCATAACTTCTGATCTGTAATTTCTATTTTTGTGTGTATCAGCGGAATTTTGCACCTGTTAGAGGGTGAAATTTGTTTTTCATTTCAGCGCACCTGACATGACTTTCATCTAATATGAACATACCATATGTTGCCATAGCTAATATAAATCAATGACTTCCACATTTTTCATTCAACAAGAGATGTAGACAAGAGTATCAAAATAAAACCAAGGCTACAGCTGTAACACCTAATTTATGATCAATTTCATCAGGCAACATGTCCAATTCAAAACTTGGAGCAAACCCTGTAAACTACCAGCATTATGCCAATCCTTTCTAATATTGATGGTTGTATAGAAATAACCATGATTTATAATACTTCAGTTTCATTTGTCATTTTATTCACTTTACGTGTATAAGTTTTATTTTAACAGATGTAAAATTGCACTTTGATCATATATCACAATTCTGTAACCCACCAAGCCGCCCACATCTACATCAACCTGACGCCAAAGCCAACTAAGTACACAAAATAATCAAATAATCATAAACTAGATAACACAGAGATAAAAAGCATCTCTATAAGGATACCACCTCAACACCAATGTATCAACATTTCAATTTGTATCCAAAGGGATCCCATGGGAAATACTGGGTTTGAGACCTTCATCTTCAAAGGGAGTTACAAACCAAAACTGTGACACACCCACTCGAGTCCAGTATCATCAATTTCTATTAAAACTGATTATGAAATATGTTACTCTCTTTTAAATTTCAATTAGATTCCAAGTAAAAAATTGCTAGCAGAACTGAGCAGACTACGAGGGCATGATCAGGGATTCAAGAGCACCCTCCTCTCTGCAAAAAATTTGAATTCTAGTTCTAGTTCTAAATAGCAATTCATACCGTTTAGAGGAGAAAATTTTGTGTTCTAATCAACATTTATAATACATTTTCGAGATTCAATAGAAAAAGGACGTAATCTTTGACAGTTACATCATATGTGCTCAATACAACTTCTAAATTTTTGGAATTTTGAGTTTTCGGAATATATTTCTTGCTTTTTTTAGCTTAAATATGCATTCTGAAAAAAAATGTTTATGCTAGGAGAGGAAAAGGTATCATACCGATAAATAAACATCATACATGTAAATACGTGCTCATGGATGCATATATAATACTTCTTTAACATTATACATTTGTTCACGGAGTGTGAGGTAAGCATGTGTTGTTAAACAAGAGGACCAAACTGTTGCCTGAGGCGGAAGGCTTTGGTCGGAGGGTTCAACAAAACACGTGTTAAGCAATAATTCTGTCCACAAATGTCTTGTAATACCTTTATCTTTTTTTCTTAACTCTTTTTCCTTCATTTCCTTGAAAACAAACATTCGAGGAATTTATGATAAAAACTATCTATGAGCTGTGATGTAGGCGGGCAACGTTTCACAGTCAGTCAACATCTTGTCAACATTTCAGTTAGGCAAACATTTCAGAAATTACACTTATTTCAAGATAGCAAGCGGAACAATATACACCTGTCAGCAAGTCTGTATAACTGTTTGACCAACTCTTACCTAACAGAGGTCATGGTGACCCAAGCCCACTGAAGTGGGAATTAGAACTGTATCTCCATGAGAAGAAGCTTGTGTCCACATTTCTGCAGGATTTCTGCATCTGTGACCCCAAAATCCCCCAAAACTAAGACCTGAGATGGAGAACGCCATAACATTATATATGACAAGTCCCGTCTTACGACAGGCATATAATAGAAGTAAAGGTATAATATAACACAAAATTCAAAGGTTACAACTACACATTTTGCTTGCATGATTAATGTTTTCAGCCTACATCCTGTGGACAAATACCTCAAAATATCTGGATTTTTTCTATACTATTGATTGTAGCAAATTGAAGGTAAATACAGAACGAGAATGAAACAGATTTCAGGAAAGATCTTGAGCCAAACATTTATTAGACTAGTATTCAGTTAATGGATTGTGGTAACAAAGATATTTCATCCCTATCTCTTTCACCTGCATACCCTGGCAATAAACCTCTGTCTTGGAATCGTATATTTCTCAATCTTACCAAACAGCTGAATGATCATCACAACCAGGCACATAATAGGTGTTATCACCATCAGCGGAACTCTTCAGGTTAAAGGCGCATTTAGTCTAAGTATTGAGACAATGTGTTTGCAAACACACAGAGAAGACAACTATTACAATAACTTACAATCAAGTTCAACTGTTTAAACTATATATTTGAAGTAAAAAGGGTTTATTTATTCCAATGATAAAGAAAATAACTCGTAAGAGTGTGCGAGGACCTTTTACAACTTGACGACTGATGAAAGGAACTCCAAATATCGGCTACAGAATGATATGTCCCGTAAGCACAGCTGAAATCTGATTTTTGCACGTATTTTCAAACTCGGGTGATTAGAAAAAATTTGATATTTTTGTCCTTTCTATTATTACTACTATATTTAGTTGCAAAACATCATCTACCTACGATGTTAAGTCTCATTAAACGTCAATTCATACATGCATAACCTTGTTAACATCATGGTTTTATTGAAACGCCACTCTGAATGTCCTGAAAGTTTTGGCCATTTTGGCTCTGATTTTTCAGACTAGAATTTGCAAAAACCATAAATTTATTATCTAACTTTATTTTCTTACCTACAAAATCCTTTAATTATACTAAATTACTGAATAACTGACAAGATTCAGTTGAGTTGTCAATAAAGGCTTTATCTTTATAGATGCAATCTGTCCTTAAATTACCTTTACAGAGAGGTTTGACAGTAGTTTGCTCAAAGATATATCAAATGATTAATTCTTAATGAATGAAATAATAGAAAACCTGTCATCACATAGACAAGCCCTTTCCTCTCAACTTTGGGAAACTGCCATTGGCAAATCATTCGGGAATTTTAACATGAATTGGTGTTAAATTGTGAAAAATATTATACATGCCATATGTCCTTCTTGTACTGTAGGGAAAATCTCATTAATTCACTTTTACTCTGTATCACTATGAGATGCTTGTAAATATCATACACAGATATCAATTCAAGTAGTAGGGAATTATATTGGTCAAATTGGGGAAAAAATACTTGTATTTTCAATTGGGAATGGGGCCAAATATCGGCTACGTGGGACCTACAGACAATAGGCCCAAATGGGCCTATATCGCTCACCTGAGCAATATGAGCATAAGAAGAGATCAAAGACATTAGCCAATGTCCAAAAATGCCCACAAAGGTAAGTCCAAAACACTGTCAAAAACAAATCAAAAATTGATTTTCTTCTGGAAGCAATAGCAACAACACTTCTTCACACATCCTTCTAGATCACTCAGATGCATTCAGTTTTTCATTTTATAGATCCCCTCTGAAGAATAAGTTTCTCAAAGGAGGGTACCCATGCGAACCTTTTTGAACACACCCCTTTAACACCCCTGGGTGGATCCACCCCAAAAAACAACAAATGTAGGGGACCATTAGTACTTCATCTCTGCCAAGTTTCATAAAAATCCCTGCAGTGGTTCTGAAGAAGAAGTTGAAAATGTGAAAAGTTTACGGACAGACGGACGACAGATGGATGGACTGACAACAGAAGGTGCGCTATGACTATAGCTCACTTGAGCCTTTGGCTCATGTGTAGAGGTATGACAAGTTAGTACAAGTACTTTTAGAAAATTTTCTAGCTATGGCATACACAAATTTTTTTATACCATTAAGAAAAGTAGGTCAAACTCCAAAGTCAAGGCCACCAGATCAAATGGTGTAGTATCTAATGAAAGATCTGGTCACAAGAATTTTACACGCAAAAATATCAAAGCCCAATCTCTGATAGTTCAAAAGATATAGCCAAGGTTAAAGTGTTTGTGATTGACTAACAGATTGAAAGAGAAATGGACAGACAGACAGACAGGTGGATGGATGAAATTTGATTCTTAATTTTCCAAGGCTTTCATTAAAGCTAAAGCTAAGTCCATTCACAATACAAAACTTACCAGTTCAGTGCTACATTAAGACACATCTGAGCAGTGTGTGATACCAAGGATAACAACATATTTCTACAAACCTAGAGTGTCTGGTGCTGTTGGAGCTATGTGTCCCCACTCCAGGCACTTTTGGAGAATCTGTACAGAATCATCATTAGTGCTGTATCTAACTATATCATCAATAGGTTGTCCAGAGGTTCCAAGAATTCTGCCAAGAAAAAGAAACACTTATTGTTTTTCTAATTAGCAAGGAATTTGAAATATCAATAATTCTTATGTACCTGCTGGCTCTTATTAATCTTCTGCATGCATGAAGTCAGCAGTAAGAAGTAATAGCCTTGTGTACCTGTAGGTCGTAATACATGTACTACAGTATACACAGAGACAAAAGCAAAAGGTAGTATAGACAAAAGATGGCCAAGTTAACTCCAGATCAGATTACATTTGGGAAAGAAAAAGAATCTGCTAAAATGGAAATTAGATCATGCCTAACAAGGATTAAGTTCTTATCTATCTAAAAATGTGTAGTCTCTCAGCACTGGAGTTTTTTTAATATTATTATTTGTCCTTGGAAAAGTGAAGAAAGTTTTTGGGAAAAAGAACATTGTGCGAGTTGAAATCTAGTTTGCTCAAGTCAAATTTCCATACTCCTGTTCAACAAAATGTCAAAGTTTCAGTATTCACAGAAAGAATTCATAACATTAATTTCTCTTCTTGTTCTTCTCATTTAATGTCCAACAGAAGAATCTTTCATTCATATAAATATCTCCAAAAGCTGTTGATGATCTTCTTATACAAGTATTGGCCTGTGTTCAGCATTTAAAGCTATTGAACAATGAGTGATCTGTTGTGTGCAGGAATTTACTTCAACATGGGACTTCAGTT